>PITA01003938.1:0-116653 GCA_004023965.1 Spilogale gracilis
CTGCATCCTCTCTATTCTTTGCTATCAAGTATTTGTTTTCTGCAGATCTCAGGGGCTTTCTTCAACTCAGAGTAGATGTAATTTTCTAATAGTTTCGTGTTTCCTTATAGCAATCCAGCATGATACTATTTTCTCTTGTGGGCAAAAAGTTTATGCCTTTATGGAATATTAAACATTTTTAAATGTAATGACACAATGGTTTTTTCATAGGGTTTTTGTTTTGTCTTGTTTTCAGTTAAACTAAAAGAAAAGGTCACGGAATTTTGTAAAGTTTTTCCCTACCTCTCGTAACATCTTTAAGGCAAGACATCTTGGCTACATTCCATTCAGGATATAAATCTTGCTCATCCTTCAAGGTCATTGTTTCAAATGATTTCTTCTCCATAAAACTTCCCCTCATTATTTATTCTGGAAGTAAATTCTCAATTGCTATTGTTATAATGAGCCACAATGTGGAAGGACAACAAAGATTCCAATTTTTAAAAATTAGTTTATAAACCAGTTCCTTCATTCTCCCTTTCCTGTTGGTTCCTTTTTTCTTTTGCAGAACAAATAAAGCTGGACTCTCAGCTGTAACAATCTTATAAAGTGTTTTTTTTTAAGATTTTATTTATTTATTTGATAGAGAGAAACACAGCTAGAGAGGGAACACAAGCAGGGGGAGTGAGAGAGGGAGAAGCAGGCTTCCCATCAAGCAGGGAGCCCGATGTGGGGCTCGATCCCGGATCTCCAGAATCACGACCTGAGCCGAAGGCAGTCGTTTAACCAACGCCCCGTGTTTTTGTTTTAATAAGGGAACATTTTAGGAAGGGCAAGGGCAGAAGCAGGGACACTATTGGTGGGTGATCTGGTGAGATTTTAGACAATTAACTTTGTTTTTGATTGCTCTGAGACTTTAGCCCACTAGCTGTTCTTAGATACTTCCACATGGTGGGGATTTCAAAGGTTAATGTAATGACAGCAGACCAGGACTCAAACTCTTGATATTTCGTCTCTAATTCTCTATTTTATAATGAAAATCGTTTGGGGGAGAGCACCAAGCAAAGAGAACTTATTTAAGTAAGTTTCTGGCATAATTTAGGTATCTGGGAGTAGTTCAGTGGCACTGTCTCTAATGGGGGGCTCCGTGGTGGTGTCAATCCCCCAGTACCTTGATTTCATAGATCTAGATGGAAGTCCACCTCTGCTACAGATTGTTTTAGCAAATCACTTGAGCTTCCTCACTGGACAGGATTAATCTTTTCCTCTTGTGTGCACGTTTGTTATGTCTTCGTAGGTTCCTCTCAAAGGTGTTTGCATGTTTTTCCTCCCTCAAGGTCACAGAACCTTGGCGCGGCGCTCTCTGGGAATCTGCGGCGCCCGGCCCTGGGTTTCTCGCTTACACCTGGAGGATTCTCTACGGTTACAATCACTCATTCGATCCCACACTTGTCATCTCACCGCGAACGGACGAAAATCATCACAGTTTACGACAGCCCCATGCCCTGAAGAGCCCTTGGGGGAGCACAGTACTCAAGTGCTGGGAGGCAGACAAGGACCTCTTCTCGTCGTTCCGTCTTCCCCGACCTTTTCTGATACAGAATATTTGGAGGGTGTGGGAGGTACGGCGGTAGGTACGAAGGTAAAGAGGAGCTTTCTCCCGGTAAGAACACAAACCCTGGAGGTCTGCGTTTCCGGAAGCACCCTCTTCGGGGAACGCAATGACTTCCGGCTCTGGCTTCATTGTCTTCCGAGTTTCGAGCTCCACCGCTTCCGCCCGGAGTTGCTCTAGGCTCCGGCTCCCAGCAGCTACTTCCGCCAGGAGTCCGTAGCGACGAGGTGCTGGAAATTGGCCCTAAAGCGGCTTCCTCTTTCTCGCTTCAGTCTGCCCAGCCGAGGCCGGGTCCCCCGGTGGCGACATCGGCTGCTGGGCCTGTCGCGGAGTGTTCTTTGCCCCCGAGACCTGGGCCTCGGGGCACCGGGAGTGCGAGAGACGCCCGGGCCTGGTCCAGCCCCAGCCTTCATCTTCTCCGGCCAGTGACGGTGACCGCAGGCCTCGCCGCGCCCACCCGACCCTGGGGCGGGGCCCGGCCTCCCCGCCCGGTCCCCGCCCGGTCCCCGCCCCACTGGCCTGCCCCGAGCCGGGTCATCCTCCTCCCAGCCCTGCGGCGGGGGACCGCCTAGGGACTCCGGGACTCGGCAGTCCCGTGGCTCCGGGCGCGGGGGAACATGGAGTTTGCGGAGCTGATTAAGACCCCACGGGTGGATAATGTGGTGCTGCACCGGCCTTTCTATCCTGCCGTCGAAGGGACCTTGTGTCTGACTGGTCACCACCTGATCCTGTCCTCCCGGCAGGACAACACGGAGGAGCTGTGGCTCCTCCATTCAAACATCGACGCCATCGACAAGCGGTGAGTGCTCACTCTATCCCTTTCCGTAGGCAACCCCAGGGGGGGGTTAAGTGGACGTCTGAGGCCACGGCTCAGTGCTTTCCTTGCGCCCCATCGCCTAACCCGCCAGCAAAATGAGCCTCCTCCGGCCTAGATTGAAGATACATGAATTGTAGAAAGCAGAAAACCATCCCAGTGAGGGTGCTTGATTTCCATTACACCTGAATGGAATTCCCAGGGTTATCATATGGTTGTTATTATCAGCCTGGTTATCATTTTTGGTACGAACATCATTTGGGTGGATTTTTTAACCTTTTTCAAAAAATATTCTCGCACCATCATATTCCTTGGATTATTAATTGCCTGTCACAGTTCCTTGAAGTGTTTGAATGTGATTTAGGTAAAGTCTTTACTTGCCTTTTTTGAGGAAAAGTTAAAGAACTTAACTTAGTGTCTAAATTCCACAAAACTTTTTTTTCTTTCCTTCAAAAATGTTGTTTATCCTATTTCTCATTATTTCTTACCTTCTGGGTCGATTGAATACTTCTTACTGTGGGAGGTTATAATATCTCTTATTTATCCTTACTAAGTTCTGGTTTGGGAAAAAAAAAACAAAACCAAAAGCAGAATTGGCTCTTAAACAAAAGATTTAATTAGTTAATTTATTAGCGAGCCCAAGTGTGGGTGAGAGGGGCAAAGTGAGAGGGAGAGGCAGGCTCCCCACGGAGCAAGGAGCCGGATGCTGGAGTTGATCCCACGGTGGTCCTAGGATCATGACCTGAGCTCAAGGCAGACTCTTTTTTCTGGTGGTGTCTCAGAGTCAAAAAGTTATACTTCTTTTGAGTCAAAACTCTTATTTTCCCGGGGCGCCTGGGTGGCTCAGTTGGTTAAGCAACTGCCTTCAGTTGGAGACCCTCGATCCTGGAGACCCGGGATCGAGTCCCACATCGGGCTCCCTGCTCAGTGGGAAGCCTGCTTCTCTCTCTCTCAGTCCCTCTGCTGTGTTCCCTCTCTGGCTGTGTTTCTCTCTGTCAAATAAATAAAATCTTTAAAAAAACAAAAAAACAAAAAAACCCAAAAAAACAAAATTCTTATTTTCCCAATGGCTCTGTGTACTTAACGGTAGCCAGGAGAAGGTGAATTGATTACCCAGTTTACACTAAAGTATAAGTAAGTGATAACAGCTTTTTTTTTTGTTATGTCTCAGGAGAATTGGATATTAAGAAGATTACTAGAGATATTATGCCTTAAAAGACGGTATTTGCCAGTGGTAGAATTGGAAACAGTATGGATGAATTGATGACAGATTTATTTATTTTTTCATGCAGAGGGCTCTTACTAGACTTCTCAGATCATCTCCTGTGTAAAAGTTTTCAATGGTCTCTCCTGGCCTGCACAATAGAGTATAAACCTTCTACTGTGTCATTCATGTTACTCCATGTCTGGCCCTAACTTGTTTTTCCCACCTTAGATCATGCCATTCTCTTTCATGAACCTTTTTTTTTTTTTTTAAGATTGTATTTATTTATTTGAAAGAGAGCCCAAGTGTGGGTGAGAGGGGCAAAGTGAGAGGGAGAGGCAGGCTCCCCACAGGAGCAGGAGCCGGATGCTGGGGTTGATCCCAGGGTCGTCCTAGGATCATGACCTGAGCCCAAGGCAGACTCTTTTTTTTTTTATTTAATCTAAAGGGATTAAAAAGAAAGCTTTATTGGGGGGGCATTTTTTAGTATAAAGCGCTCAAAACTTAAGTGTGCATAGCTTGATGGATTTCTACCTGTGTAGGCTCTGTGTAAATGCCTCATCAATCAGGATACAGGAAGTTCCGACAGCCCAGGGGTATCCCCCCCCCCCCCGCCCCAGGCCCCTTTCCTGTCAGTAATCTCTCAGAGCTAACCGCTCTGCAGACCTTAATCCCCCAAGTTAGTAGCTTCTACCCCTGCGCTTACTCAGATGGGTCCAACAGTCTAGGCACTGCTGTTTGCCTTCTTCCATTCCGCGTCATGGCTGTGAGATCCTTCCCACACTCAATGTGCCTCGAGATTTGTTCTTTTTCATTGATGTGTAGTATTTCATGGGCTGGACGGGCCCTTGCTCTGTATCCATAGACAGTAGAGTGGGTCTCAGTTCTTGTCTCTCACGGAGAGAGCTACAATGACGTTTTTTGTTCACATCCCTTGGCAGTCATTTGCTTTCATTTCTCTTGGACTCTTAACTGACTGAGTCTCCCAGGTACCCCTCATGAACCCTTTCTATTAGCCATTCCTCACTCTTTTATTTTTGCTCACTGTGTCTTGCATTCTCACGTCTGTATGTTGCCGATGCTCTTCCTTCTGCATGGAATGCCTTGTTCCTCCTAACTTTGTTGAAGATTTATTTAATGTTTCTATATTCTCAATATTTGTGAGGCATGAAGAACATCAAGATGAATAAAGTATAGTTCTTATCTTTCAGGAGTTCATAGGCTATCATCCAGTTGCTACTCATTTGTCAATATGTGGTATAACCATTTTAACTGCCCTCTCTTTTGTAGGTTCTTCTGTTAATTTCCACAACTAGAAATAATTCTCCTCACCTTGAAATCCTATATAACTCTTTAATTACATTTCTTTAATAAGTACATATTAAAATTTGTATTTTGATATTTACATATATGTTAGGTCCTTGAAGCTAGGACTTACATTTGGTTAATTTTTATCTTTCAAAACTCCTAACTTGGCAGATAGGTACATAGCAAGTATAATAAGGATTGACCCCTCAAATGATCAGTGATGCCACAGAATACAAATTAGTTTCTTCTTACCACCTACTCCCTTTTCTTTCTTTCTTATTTCATGGCTGCTTTTCATGCTTTCATTTCATACTTACCCAGCATTTACTATATGCTAAGCCTGATAGGGCTTAAAAAAATATTTAAGACATGACCTTTTAATCTGTTAGGGGAGAAATAACAAACTGTATATACATTTATCTTTTTCCCAGAAGCAGCGTGATGTGATGAAAGAGCATGAACTCCGTCTGGGCTCTGCAGGTGCAGTGGTGACTAAGGGGGTCGAAGAGCTTGTGTACTAGTGGAGGAGATAGACATTCCTAGAAATCGACAAAGGAGTAAATAACGGTGTCAAGAGGGAAAATAGAGGAAGATGGGACGATAGAGAATGCCAGGAGGTAGCCTTCTTAGAAGGAATTTCAGAAAAGACAAGTGACATTTAAATAAATGACATCCGGGACAGCTGCATGGCTCAGTAGGTTAAGCATGTGCCTTCAGTTTAGGTCATGATCCCAGAATCTGTGATGGAGCCCCACATCGGCTGCCTGCTTCTCCCTCTGCATGCTGCTCACCCTGCTTGTGTATCTCCCCCTCTCTCTCTGTCTTTCAAATAAATTTTTAAAAAATCTTTAAAAATAAATGAGTAAATGAATGACATCTGAAGGAAGAGGGAAAGCTAGCAATGTGAATATCAGAAGAAAGCATTCTAGCCAGAGGGACCAGCCAATGCAAAGACTGGAACGGGTCTGCCATGTACTGGGAAGAATGAAGAGGCTGGTGTGTCTGGAGGGTAATGAGCAACGGTGGGGGGGGGGGGAGTAGCAGAACCGGTCGGAGGGATAAACAGGACAGGCACAGGCGGTGTAGGACTTTCTTTGCCATTGTGGTGGTTTTCAAAGGAAGCTCTTTGGAGTTGAAAGCAAGGAAGTAAGAGCTGATAGACTTTTTAGAAGCTGGTTCTGGCCACTGGTGGAAGACAGATAGCAGAGGGGTGCCAGTGGAAGCAGCGGGCCCAGTTAGGGGACTGTTGAGTATTCAGGGAGCAGGTGATGGTGACTTAAGAGTGGAAGCGGTAAGTAAGTACTGTGATCAGAAGCCGTCAGGTTTGGGGTGTATTTTGAAGGCTGAGCTGCCATGCTTTGTTAGTGAATTGTAAACGGGATGTGAGAGGAAGCGCAGTACTGAGGATGACTCTTAGTTTTGCCTCTTGTTACACAGGTGTCCTTGGGCAAGCCACTTAACCTCTCTGAACCTCCCAGTTCTATCACGCAGGGGATGACAGCCCTTTTCATATCTAGCAGTAACTTATATTTGAGTGATGCTTTACAAGCTCATCGAATGCTCTCATGTGTACTGCGTATACAATTTTATTAGATCCTTTCAGCTCACAAGGTCTTACGTAAGTTTTACAATTATGTGTTTTTCTTTTCATGGATCCCAGATGTAGAAAGTTGAGTTAATCCTACTTATTTGAGAACTTGTCATTTTCATGATTGATTCATTGCAAGGTTTTCTTGGTTTTTTTACATTTTCTCTTTTTCAAGCCATAATTTTCACCCCCATTTTCCACCTCATCCTCAATACCTTCAGTATGTTAAGTATTGCTGTACATATAGGGATACATGCATATCCCTATAAAATATATAGAACGATCATGTGCAAGGTTAATTTCCCTTGGTAGGTTTATGTTGCAGATCTTGTTCTAGTTCTCAGCATTAACTCAGTACTTTTCATACTGCTGTGTGTACATCCATTTCACTGCTTCTGACTGTAGCATAGAATTCCAAATTGTCTACATTTCACTTATCTGACCCTTTAGACAACTTCCAACTCCCTGCTATCGCAACATATTGAAAAACATTCTTGTTTGGATCCACTTACAGTCGTGTACAAGAATTTCTCTGAGCTTGTTGCTAGGATGGGATCAAGCCAGAAAACATAAATAAAATTAGTGCACTTCACCAATTAATGGTAAGGACTCTCCAAAATGACTAGTCCCTTTGCCCTTCCCACCATGGTCTCCTTTTCCACCACAGTCTTACCAGCATTTGGTATTATTGTCTTTTTAAGTTTTGCTAGTCTGATGACTGTGAATAGCATCTCTTTGTTTTAATTTGTATTTCTCTAATTACAGATGAGTCTAAGTATCTCTGTATAGACTTATTAGCAGTTCAATTAAATTTTTTTTCCTTACTGTGAATTTCTTGACTCACTTTTAAAATTTGGGTTTGTTGTCTTTCTAGCATTGATTTGTACCCATTCCTTGTATACTCTCTAGGTTTTAATTCTTTACTTAGACATTGCAGTTGTCTTCTCTTAGTCTCTCACCTAATTGTTGACTTTTCTGTGGTGTTCTTTCTTGAGCAGAAGGCCTTAATTTTAATTCAGAATTAATAATTTTTTTACTTTATTGTTTGTCCTTCCTTATCCCAGGATCACCAAGATATTCTCTACATTTTCTTCTGTATTAGCTTTATAGTTTTACCCTTCAATTTTAGGTCTTTAATTCATTTAGATTCTACCTCTGTTTCAAGTATTTTTGTCCAGGTAGCAAGCCAGTTTTCCTAATACCATTTCCTAATATCATATCTATACCATTCTTGACTGATCCATCATATATTCAAATGGTTTCATATATGTATAGTTTTCTCTATGTCCCATAGGTTTTTTTTTTAAAGATTTTATTTATTTATTTGACAGAGAGAGAGAGTTCACAAGCAGGCAGAGAGGCAGGCAGAGAGAGAGGAGGAAGCAGGCTCCCTGCCGAGCAAAGAGCCCGATGCAGGTGGTGATTCCAGGACCCTGAGGTCATGACCTGAGCTGAACACAGAGGCTTTAACCCACTGAGCCACCCAGGCACCCTTCCATAGGTTTTGTAATGTGTTTGTTTCCATTTGTTTCTGTTTTCTAATTTACCATGTGATTTCTTCTTTGATCCCTTGGTTGTTTAAAAGTGCATTGTTAATTTCCATAATTTTGTGAATTTTTCAGTTTTCCTTTTGTTGTAGATTTCTAACTTCATCCCATTGTGTTCAAAGAAGATACTTTGTAAGACATCCATCTTTTTAAATCTGAGACTTTGACTTGTGGCCCAACAAATAGTCTGTCCTGGAAAGTATCCCATGTACACTTGAGAAGAATGTGTATTCTGTTATTGTTGGGTAATTAACATGTATATGTTATATCTAGTTGGTTTATTGTGTTAAGTGTCTGTTTCTTTATATACAGTTTGATTATTCTAGCCATTATTGTGAATGGGGTATTAAAATCTTCGCAACTGTTATTGTAGAACTATTTTTAGTTCTTTCAGTTTTTGCTTTATATATTTTGATTGCCTGTAGTTAAGTGTATAATTATTTATAAATATTATATGTGCTTGCTGTGTTGAATCTTTTGTTAGTATATAATGTCCTTCCTTGTCTCATAACTATTTTTGATTTAAAATTTGTTTTGTCTGATATTAGTAAAACCTAACCTGCTGTCTTTTGGTTACTCTTTGCAGGGAATATTTTTTTTCTATCTTTTCACTTTTAACCCATTTGTGTCTTTGGATCTTGAGTCTCTTGTAAGATAGCATATGGTTAGATCATATGTTTTTATTCATTCTGCCAATCTCTGTCTTTTGATTGGATTGCTTTTTTAATCCCTTTACATTTAAAGTTATTATTGATAAGGAGGGACTTCTGTTACTGTGCTATTTGTTTTCTCTGTGCCTTATAGTGTTTTTGTCCATTAATATTCTGTTTTGTGCATAGTTGTTTTTTGTAATGAAAATAAAATCTACCTTTATAGCTATTTTCCTTGTGATTACTATGGGGATTACATTTAACATCTTAAAGTTATAATGTTCTGACTTGAATTTATACCAGTTTAACTTCAATAATGTACAAAAAATTTGCTCCTTTATAGCTCTGTCCCTCCAGCTTTTCATTGTTAATGTCACAAAATTACATCTTACTACATTGTATGCCCCCAAACATAAACTAGTAATTCTTTTTTTTATTAAGATTTTATTTATTTATTTGACAGAGAGAGAGAGATCACAAGTAGGCAGAGAGGCAGGCAGAGAGAGAGAGGAGGAGGAAGCAGGCTCCCTGCTAAGCAGAGAGCCAGATGTGGACCTCAATCCCAGGACCCTGAGATCATGACCTGAGCTGAAGGCAGAGGCTTTAACCCACTGAGCCACCCAGGCACCCTAAACTAGTAATTCTTGTAAATGTATTAGTCTCTTAAATTATGTAGTAAACAAAATTTGGGGTTTTATAGTAATACAGTAATAATAGCTTTTATACTACTAATTTTTTTCTTTGAATGTATTAACCTGTTAAATCATGTAGAAAACAAAAAGTGCAGTTGGAAACCATTGTTAAAATAATATTAGCTTTTATAACCACCCATGTATTTACCTTTATTGAGATCTTCCTTTCTTTATATAGCTACAAATTACTGCCTAGTGTCCTTTCATTTAACCTTGGGGGACTCCCTTGAGAATTTCTTGTAGGGAACTCTAGTGGTCATAAATCCCTCAACTTTTGTTTGTCTGGGAATGTCTTAATTTTTCCCTTACTTTTGAAGGACACTTTTGCTGGATATGGGATTCTTAGTTGACAGCCTTTTCTTTTATCGCTTTGACTATATCAGCTCTCTGTTTTCTGGCCTCCAAAGTTTCTGATGTGAAATCTGTTCATTATTTTATTGTGGCTTCCTTGTTGTATGTGACAGTTTGCTTCCTTTTTGCTGCTTTCAAGATTTTCTGTGGTTCTCTGAGTTTATCTTACCTGTAGTTTGTTGGCCTTCTTGGATGTTTATATTCATGTCTTTCATCAGATTGGGGGATTTTTCTGCCATTATTTCTTCAGATATTCTCTGTGTCTCTTTTTCTTCTCTTTTTAGGACTCCTGCAATGTGTATGTTGATTCTCTTGTTGGTATCCCACAGGTCCTTAGGTTCTGTTTACTTGTTTTCAATCTCTTTCTGTCCTCAGACCCAATAATTTCTATTTTATCTTCATGTTCACTGATTTTTCTTCTGCCTGCTCATATCTGCTTTTGACTCCCCCTAGTGCATTTTTTTGTTTCAGTTATTGCACTTTTCAGGTCCAACACTTTTGCCAGGCAGGGGGGTTCTTTGCCTTTTTCTCTCCTTATTGATATTTCCATTTTGTTCACACATCATATTCTTGACTTTCTCTACATCTTCCTTTAGTACTTTGAGCATCTTTAAGACCATTATTTTAAAATAATTATCAAGTAAATCAGCCATTAGGTCTTTTTCAGGGAAAGTTTCTTTTGATGTATTTTTTCCTTTGAATGGCCCATACTTTCCTGTTTATTTGTATGCCTTGTGATTTTGTTGTTGTTGTTGAACACTGCACATTTGTTCTGAGAATGTGGTGACTGACTCTGGAAATCAGGTTCTTCCCCTTCTCCAGGGTTTGCTGTTTTTGTTTGTTTGTTTTAATAATTGTTATTTAATTATTATAATTATTATTGTTATAAGTTTTCTTTATGCTTGAAGTATAAATTTAAAGCATCTAATAGCTCTTTTCTGAACTCTTCCCTGGGCATTTGCCTCATATATGTAATTATTTTTGAGTGACCTAATCTTTAATGTCTGTCTCTTGAAAGGGGAAAAGTGAAAACTGAAATGAGCATTGGCTAGGGAAAGGGAGCTGGCTTTTAAATTCCCTGGAAGTCACTTGTCAGGGAGGGGCTTGCAACAACAGGGAGAGGTGCCACAACAAGGCTGCTGGCCTTTGCACGTCTGTGAGCAGAAGCAGCAATCAGCGATCAGAGCACAGATCCCTGATAGTTGGAGGACAAGATCTTTTTTCTTTGATACTTGGAGGACGGTGTCTTTGCCCAACTTAGCTTCCTCGGTCAGTGTGCAAGTTGCTCCGGGAACATGTGCATGGCTGCCCATCACATCGCCAGGGTGTGTAGCTGCTATTTTGCTAAGAGATGAATTTATCCAAAATTTATCATACAAGTCTTCCCCCTGGAAGTTGCAAGCCTTAGTAGACTCTAGAATTACAAAATAGTCACATCAAGTGGATCATGTCAGTGAAATTGTTGTCTAGGTGATGAGACAGATTCCTGGTGCTTCCTACTCCACCATCTTCCCAGAATTCTTTCCTATATTGAATTTTAAAAGTTTTTTTAAAAAAATATATTCTAGATACAAGTCTTTTATCAAATAAGATTTGCAAATATTTTCTCTCAGTCTGTGGTTTGCCTTTTCATTTTCTTTAACAGTGTCTTTCAGAGAACAAATAATTTAAATTTTGAAGCCCAATTTATGAGTTCTTTTTATATATTGCAGTTGCGGTGTCTTATTTTAGAAATTTTTTGCCTAACCCAAGGTCAGAAAGACTTTTGCTCATGTTGTCTTCTAGTGGTTTTATAGTTCTAAGTTTTATCTTCAGGTTTATGACCCATTTTGAGTTCGTTTTTATGTATGGTTTATGGTACACACATATGGGTTTGTGTATATTGCATATGGATATCTGATTGTTTCACCGCTTCCTTTTTTTTTTAAGATTTTATTTATTTATTTGACAGAGAGAAATACAGCTAGAGAGGGAACACAAGAAGGGGGAATGAAAGAGGGAGAAGCAGGCTTCCCGCCGAGCAGGATGCCCGATGTGGGGCTCGATCCTGGGATTCTGGGATCATGACCTGAGCCGAAGGCAGTCACTTAACCAACTGAGCCACCCAGGCGCCCCATGTTTCACCGCTTCTTCAGTGAATGGTCTTTGCACCTTTGTCCATATATAAGTAGAACTATGTCTAGACCCTCTTCTGTCCCATTGATCTTTCTTATCTTAACATTGTTACGTGACCACAGTCTTAATTACAGTAGCTTTGTAAAAAAAATATTTATTTATTTATTTTAGAGAGAAAGAAAGTGCACATGAGTGGGGAGGGATAGAGGGAGAGGGAGTGAAGCAGACTCCCTGCTGAGCACGGAGCCCAACTGAGGGTTCGATTTCATAAACCTGAGATCATGACCTGAGCCAAAATTAAGAGCCACCCAGTTAACCCTATAGTAGCTTCATATTAAGTTAAAATTATGTAGTGTTAGTTATCTAGGGTTGTTCTTATTAAAAGTTGTTCTATCTTTTTAAGGTCATTTGCATTTCCATATGAATTTTAGAATCAGCTTATTTCTAATAAAAAGGGGGGGGCCCTGTGTGATTTTGAGTGGAATTGTGTTGAATCTGTTGATGAATGAATTTGTTGAGAGTTGACATCTGATATCGTAAGTCTTCTGTCCTATGACTATTCATTTTATTTAGGTCTTCTTAAATTTCTTTCAGCGATATGTTATAGTTTTCACTTACATATATCAGACATCTTTTGACATATTTCCCCCATTTATTACACATTTTTGGATGTTTTTTCAAATGATATTTTTAAAATTTCAATTTCTGATTGCTTTTGTATGTCATATTTTTTACTTTTTATATTTTATGGTACAAAGACGTCTTCA
Source organism: Spilogale gracilis (assembly GCA_004023965.1). NCBI lineage: Eukaryota > Metazoa > Chordata > Mammalia > Carnivora > Mephitidae > Spilogale > Spilogale gracilis. The sequence continues at coordinate 12,628 of PITA01003938.1, forward strand.
GGCCTTACAGACCTGGAGAGGGACTGCCCCCTCTCAGAGTTAGCTATTTACTAGAAATAGCTGGAAACTTGCCTGTGAGCACACCTTTGGTATGCACACCAACCAATCTTAAGTCCATTCCTTTATCTGCTTCCTCGTATCAGGCTTCTGCAGTCAGGACTACTATTCTCTCCTCTCCTAAATTATTCCAGGGTCAGGTATGGACAAGCAGGGATCACCAGTATACCCTAGAGCCTGACAAAATTACTCAAACTATCTAATCTTAAACTTGCTCAGCTCACCTACCCTGCCTTTCCCATTCCTTTCTGGGAAGCCTCACAGTAAAAGTTCTGGCCCATGCTTTCCTCTTGCACTATCTGCCTCCTGACTGACCTGATGCTTTCCTATGTGGCCCTGCAGGACATGGTGTGCCCCCTCCTTTTGAGAACTGTGAGTCACAAACTGTCTTTTCCATGACTGTCATCTCCTGATGTATTAGCCTTATTATCCTAAATAAAAACCAAGTCCTGAGTATTTTAAACAATTGTTGCAATAGTATATAAAAATACCATTGATCTTTGTATATTGAATTTGTTTTCGGCAGCCTTACTAACCTCATTTTTTAATTCTAATAGTTTTTCATATTTTCCATTAGCTTTTCTCAATAGGCAATCGTATCATCTGCCAGTGGAGACAGTTTATTTCTTCTTTTTCAATGTGGATGCCATTTATTTCTTGCCTCATTGCACTAGCTGTTAACTGTCAGCACAATGTTGAATGGAAGTGGTAAGAGTGAAAATCTCTGTTATTCCTGATACTAGTGTAAAAGTATTTAGACTTTCACCCTTAAGTCTCCGATTAGTGGTAGGTTTGTTTTGTTGTTTTTGGTTTTGTTTTCTTTTGGTAAATGCTGTTATCAGGTTGAAGATATTTCCTGTTCCTGGTTTGCTGAGAGTGGGTTTTTTTGTTTTTGTTTTTTAATATCAAGAACAGATGTTGAATTTTGCCAAATGCTCTTTCTGTATCTATTGTGATGATCATGTATATGGTTTTACTTTTTCAGTTTGGCAATATGATAAATTACTTCGATTTTCAAATGATAAACCCCAATTGTTAATGATGATGTGTTATTCTTTTTATATATTGTTGAATTTAATTTGCTAATATTTTGTTTAGAAATTTTGCATCTGGGTTCATAAGGGATACTACTCTGTAGTTTTCTTATGTCTTTGTTTTTTGTATTAGGGTAATGCTGACCCCATGGAATGAGTTGATACATAATTGCCTCTTCTTCAACTTTCTGGAAGTGTTTGTTTCGAATTGATATTATATTTTCCTTAAGTGTTTTATAGAATTCATCAATGAAGCCACCTAGGTCTGGAGGGTTTTTTGGTGGGGAAGATTTTCATGAAAATTTCAGTTTATTTAATAGCTATAGCTATTTATGTTCTTCTTGAGTTTCTGTCTTCTGAGGAATTGGTCCATATCATTTACCTTGTTGAATGTATTGGCATAAAGTTGTTCCTAGTATTTCCTTATCCTTTTAATGCTCTACAATCTGTAGTGATTCTCACTTCTCTCATTTCTGATATGGGTAAGTTGAGACTGACTTTTTCCTGATCACTTTGGGTAGTGGTTTATTGCTTTTATTATTCCTATAATTTTCTTTTTTCTATTTTGTTGATTTTTGGCTCTGATCTTTATTTAATGTCTTTGAATTTGACTTGCTCTTCTTTTTATCATGTAGTGGAATCTGAATTCACTAATATAAAACTTTCTTTTTTAATACAGATGCTTTCCTAGACTATTAGCCCCACCCATGTTCCCTCTCCTGTAGCTTGGAAATTCTCAAAACTGTAAACTGGGGTAATGGTAGGATTCACCTTGTTTCCCATCTCCCAGAGGTCTCTGTTCTTTGTTGCTTGATGTCCAATGTCTTGAGAATTGTTCTTTCATATATTTTGTCCAGTTATTTTCATTGTTTCAGGTGGGAGAATAAATATGGTCCCTGTTATTCTACCTTTGCCAGAAGTAGAAGTCCCAAGAGAGTGTTTTCCAAATAAATTTGATAAGAGGCATTCCAGTGTTCTGATAAGTTGTGGATGTCTATTAGAATTATCTTTAGCAGGATTTGACCTGTGCTGATAATGTTTGCCTGTCCAGATTAACAATGCAGTGATGTGAGACATAGGGAAGCTTACAGTTGAGATGGAGATCAGGACGAGTAGCCATAGGAGTTGCCTTTCTAAACTGGGCAAAATGAAGTAAAATGAAGAGTGTTTGGTCAATCTAAGAATTCCTAGTTTAGGAAATACTCAGAAGTACTAATGAAAAGAAGGGGGAGAGCCAGTAGCAAAGCACAAGAAAACTCAGAGCTGTCAGCAAGTATAGACAAAACGAAACAACATTAATAAAAGAAGACGGGTGCCTGGCTGGCTCATGAAAGCTTCTGCCTTCAGCTCAGGTCATGATCCCGAGTCCTGGGATCCAGGCCCGCATCGGGCTCTCTGCTCGGCAGGGAGTCTGCTTCCTCCTCTCTCTCTTCTCTCTGCCTGCCTCTCTGCCTACTTGTGATCTCTCTCTCTCTCTGTCAAATAAATAAATAAAATCTTTAAAAATAAATAAATAAATAAATAAATAAATAAAAGAAGAAAAAAATTCCAATTAAGGTCAAATTACATTTGTACAAAATTTATGGATACAAAAGTTATAAGCAGATATGGCATTTAGAATAGATAATGTAAGTTAATAGTTTTTAAAGACTGAAAAAGATACCTATATTTAAAATCAACTATACAAGCTTGGAAGTAAGTAAGATCTGAAATGAAGTGTTTTCCTATGCTATATAAACATTTAACATGAATTACAGATCTTTTTTTCTCTATTCTTTGAAGTAAGTTCCCAGGTAATCTTCATTAAGTGAATTGGCCTAGTATGAATTACTTTGTGAATTTGAAAAATTTTAAGCGCATATATTTAAAATAATTTATGGCTTACGTTTTAATAATACAGCCCTGACTCTTCCTTGATTAGACTAATTTGGGAGAAGAAAGATGAATATGGTAATTACAACTACCTTCTCTTTTCAAGGAAATAATCATATGTTTAAAGATAGAAATATCTATGTTCCTAAACATAATTTGTAATTTTTTACAGATTTGTGGGACCACTGGGTACCATCATCATAAAATGTAAAGATTTCCGAATAATTCAGTTGGATATTCCTGGAATGGAAGAATGTTTGAATATAGCCAGTTCCATTGAGGTAAATATTTCAGAGGCAAAATCTGATGAAAATAAATCGTAATAAAAAGGAACCTTATATTCTGACTTAGTGTAGCTCTTATGTTTTTTTAGTAGAAAGTTAGTCATGTTCTGTGACTCACATATTGAAAATCGACAAGAAAAGCCTCACCCTGATTCATTGTTGTAGGAATGTAGTAAGATTATATTGACTTTTAACAGTTTTTAGTGTTGCTTTTAGTATTCCTCCAGGTTCGCTCTGTAGCATTTAACAAGATTTCCTTCTAAGACTCAGTAATACTCCACTGTATGTATATATGGTAAGGCGTTTCTAAAAAGTTATTTCTTTTATAGAGCAAGTGATTTATAGTCTTTTGTTTGTCTTTAGTAAGTCTGAATTTTCCCTGCATCAGGTTTGCTTAAGACAGGGTGTATTTGTTTTATATTTGTATCAACAATATTGAATATCTGTTCAGATTACAAGTAACAGAAATTTTACTTGAATAGTTTAATATTTAAATGGAGGAGCTCACACCATTTTCTTCCCCATTCAAACCAACTATTTTTGTTTATACTCAAATTTTAAATTGCCTTGTTTTAAATCATTGCCACTAAATTATAGCAATTAACTTTTCTGTTTATAGTTCTAGACAATTATAGACACACTTGATTTTTTTTTTCCTCTTCTGTCCTTGAGTGACTAATCTGGTATTTGTACCCAAAACAAATGCTGTTGGCTTAACTATTAGAAGGAGACAGAAAGGTTTAAAAATCTGTAATTTGGATCTTGTTTCTAAGCAAGAATAGAATCTTGTTTTCAAACAAGAATAGAGAAATAAAACAACTGTTAGGCTGAGAAAGATGGCATGGAACTGGTTTACTTCCTGCCTTTGCTAAATTTTTCTTAGAGGAAATGAGAAGATGAGCTGAACTATTTGTCTTACATATCTTGTCATTTGGAAGAGATGTACTAACATTGGCTGACATGGGTAAGAAACGCACTGTGGTTTCTAGGCTGTTAAATTGAAACACTGTCCTGCTGTTTGGGAAGGGCAATACTACTGACCCATTTCATTTGAGCTTTTTCTTTTTTTCAGTTCTGAGTTTGGATTTTCACTGACCAGTCTGCGTTTTTCTTCTTACTCCTTTTATAACTTAAAATGTAGCTGGTTGGTGGGTGTTAGTGAAGTTACATATGGTAAAGAATAACAGTAAGGGAACTATAGGGCAAAGCCTGTTAACCACTTTCTGATTGCATTTACTTAGCTCCATTAGCATCTGACACTAATCAGTTGTTTAATTGGCTGTATATGTTACCTAAAGTACTTTAGAAACTGAATATATAGAAACCCTTGACCTCAGGAAGTGAATGCTCTATTATTGTTTTACAACGTAGTAAATATACATCGTGAACTTGGTCTCTTTCCTCTTCCTAGTATCCAGTTCCTTCCCTGCCTCCCCTATACATCGTGACATAACTTGGGAGTAATAAGTGAATTTCTTACATCAAACAGTTGAGCTATTCTTTCTAATGAAAATCCATATACCCTAATATATTCTGCTGTCACAAATAGAATCCCATTGGAAGACTAACTGGCAAGTGCTCAGTTTTCTAAAATGTAGCAAGAAGACTGATGAAGCTTTTATGTAGTTTCCACTGTCTTTTGGAATTGAAATGTTTTCAGTTCTTTCAGCATTAATGTATTTAAAGGAAAAGTCCTGTCTCTGGTGACATAGTATGTGATCACAAGTTAGAATATGAGTGCTTGAGGGGCGCCTGGGTGGCTCAGTTGGTTAAGCGACTGCTTTCGGCTCAGGTCATGATCCTGGAGACCCGGGATCGAGCCCCACATCGGGCTTCCTGCTTGGTGGGAGGCCTGCTTCTCCCTCTCTCAGTCCCTCTGCTTGTGTTCCCTCTCTAGCTGTGTTCTGTCAAATGAATAAATAAAATCTTTAAAAAAAAAAAAAAAAAAGAATATGAGTGCTTGGGCACCTGGGTGGCTCAGTGGGTTAAAACCTCTGCTTCAGCTCAGATCATGATCTCGGGGTCCTGGGATTGAGGCCCACATTGGCTCTCTGCTCGTCAGGGAGCCTGCTTCCTCCTTTCTCTCTCTGCCTACTTGTGATCTCTCTCTGCCGAAAGAACAAAAAAAAAATCTTTAAAAAAAAAAAAAGAATATGAGTGCTTATTATCTGCTAAAGTGGCTTTTTTTTTTTTTAAGATTTTATTTATTTGACAGAGAGAAACACAGCCAGAGAGGGAACACAAGCAGGGGGAGCGAGAGAGGGAGAAGCAGGCTTCCCGCCGAGCAGGGAGCTGGTTGTGGGGCTCGAGCCCGGGTCTCCAGGATCATGACCTGAGCCAAAGGCAGTCGCCCAACCAACTGAGCCACCCAGGCACCCCTGCTAAAGTGGCTTTTGATTTGCATTTAAGATTGTGGTTATACCAGTCACTATGGAAAACAGTATGGAGGTTCCTCAAGAAATTAAAAATGGAATTACCATATGACCCAGCAGTCACACTTCTGGATATAAATCCAAAGAAAACAGAATTATCTCCAAGAGCTATCTTTACTCCCATGATCATTGCAGCATTATTCATCATAGGCAAAATATGTAAATAGCCTGAGTATCTGTCAGCAGATGAATGGATAAAGAAAATATGATTTTTATCAGTACATACAATGGAATACTATTCAGTCTTAAAAAACAGAAATCCGGATATTTGTGACAAGGGTGAAACTGGAGGGCATTATGCTAAGTGAAATAAACCAGATAGAGAAAGACAAATACTGCCTTTTACTACTTATATGTGGAATCCTAAATACCAAAAACAAAACTTAGAGAAACACAGAGTGCAAAAGTGGTTGCTAGGGGTTGAGGGAGATAGGGAGAGGTTGGTAAAAGTCACAAGTTGTAAGATGAATAAAGTCTTAAGATCTAATGTAAAACATGGTAACTATAGTTGAAAGCACTGTATTACTGCATAATAGAAATTTTCTAATAGTAGAATGTAAATGTTTTCAACAAAAGGTATATATGTGAGGGGATGGATGTCTTAATTAACTCCATGGGGGAGTCCTTTCACAATGTATCAAATCATCACTTTGAATATCTTAGTTTTATTTGTCAATTTTACAATATTTTAAAAAATATTTCATCTTTACTGAGGTAAAGTTTGGCAGTTACAAAGTGCTTCCAATTATGGTATATTCCTTTTTCCTTCTTTTGTTTTCTTTTTATGCCCTAGGCATTGTCTACCCTGGACTCTATCACTCTGATGTACCCTTTCTTTTACCGGCCCATGTTTGAAGTGATAGAAGATGGCTGGCATTCTTTCCTTCCTGAGCAAGAGTTTGAACTCTACTCTTCAGCTGTGAGTAAGGCTTGAGGCAACTTATGTGTACCAAGAAATAACCCAGTACCTTATTTGTGAAGTGATCCCTTCCTTTTGACGATTAATAAGGTGTTGTTGGCTTATCCATGTCTGAAAGAGATTTCTGTTTGCTGTTACTACTGCAGCTGCTGCCATTCAGAGATTTGCACAATTTGTTTTCAATGCTGAAGCGCAAGGAATTTATCTCTAGTAGATTTCGGCTGTATTCCAGATGTTATATTTTTTTAATTTTGAAATTGACATTGGTAAAACATTAAGATCTTCATTAAGATAGTTCATTGTTGTTTTAAATCATCTCCATAGAAATAACTTTAAATGTACTAATTAGGTTCTGAGCCATCCCAAAAAAGTCTTTTGAACCTGCTGTGTGCCAAAGACAGCATTTGAGAAACGTAGATCATACCTGTTTCTGGGGGATAATTTTTGTGGTTTTATAATTTGGGTTATTATGACCAGATCGCTAGAACCACATTTTCTTTCTCATTCTTCACAATTTTACGCCTTTCTTCTTCCATCACTCCTATGTATGTGGGCCCTGGTGGGGGTGGGGGGATCAAGAAGTAGGGACCAGCAGACTATGTAATTTAAAGAGTAAATGAGTCAGTGAAGTGATAAAGGAACAGGAAATTCACATTCTTACTGTATGGGGCATTTTTATGTAGTTCACAGATTACTACCTGTATTTACACTTACATTTAATATTTTTTATTGCATTAAAAACTGCATAGTAAACATCTTGAATGCATGATACTTTTTTGCTGTTATTAGCTACCACCAGTGATTAACTTAGAGGAAACCTTAATTATTTCCTAGGTGGAAAATGACAGTCACGTAGGGATCAGGAAGAGAAATGTCTGAATGATTTGTTTGGGTAGCCAACACTGTCTATACAAAGGACCTGCCCATGATTTATCTTGGAGTTAAGTGCCATAAGTGAACCAGTCTAAGTCTACAGTCTACAGGTCAACATTCAAATCAGTCTCCTTTTCTGTGTAGAAATCCCCTGTGCTAAAAACATCCACGATGTGGTCATTTAGCCTCTACTTGGAATCTTAGTGTAGGAGAATTTGCAAAAACACAATGGTGTCCCATTTGGGGACAGCTCTAATTCTGAGCTAACCTCTGTTTCCCTGTACATAGAGCCAGTATTTCTGATGATACTTTGTGTTACTCAATTTATTTTACTCCTCTACCATGAACTTTTCTTCAAATCAGGAACTCTTATGTCCCCATTAAGTTTTCTTTTCTGCAGGTTAAATATCAGTATTGACTTCAACTTTTGCTAATAACAGGGACCTAAGGGCCACACACTGTCCTGGTTACTCTTCTTAGCAGAGCCTTCAGTTTGTCATTCTCTTAAAATGTAGTACCCATACCACTTGGCATAGATTGGAACTATTACTGATACTTTAAGGCAGCTTAAGGATACATTAGCTTTTTTGAGAATTAAGTTACTATTGAAATAAACTAACACTTCTACATCTTCTCATATGTATTACTGAGGGATCTGCCCTATGTTTTTGTTACTGTAGTTACTTACTAACTTTTTGGTTTAGCTAATTATTTGAGCTATTTGTATATTTGAAGTTCTGCTATTTTCCTGCAAATTTTATAATCCACAAATTTAATGAGAACATCCTCAATGCCTTGTTTGAGGTATTTAGGTACTATTACTAGATGATAGAAATTTAAGATAAGCAAAGCATGGTTCCTTCCTGCTGTTCAAAGTCTAACAGTTATTTAAGTAATCAAGTACAATGAGATAAGTGCTGACAAAAGTATCCACAAGGCACAGGGAAAATGACATTAGATTTGTGTTACAGAAAATCAATTTTGTTGCAAAATGCTAGTAAACTGCTTGAAGAAGCTACTGTAATAATATGAAGAAGATGGTTGGATATAGTGTAGAAAAATTCAGAGAGTAGAATTAAAAAGCATTGGTGACCCACTCACTGGAGGTGAAAGGTAAAACAGGCAGTGGCAACTAGGATATTACCACTGAGACGGGAAAAACAGAAGTGTGTTTAAAGGGAATGAGTTAAGTTCAGCTTGGGGGATGGCAGTTCAAAGGGCCTGTCTGGTACATGTCATTGAATATCTATAAGAGGTAATCTGTAGCTTATTTGAGAGGTCTGTGTTAAAAATGAAAAACTGAGGGTAATCAGCAAATACACTGTGGAAACCATGAGGAGAGACTGAGATTGCCTAAGGAAAGCATCTGAAGTAAAGAGGATGCCAAAGATTGAACCATTTAAGAGGCGAATGGAGGAAAAATCCAAGGGAAGAGGGAGTTTCTAGTAGGAGGGAGTCAGCCATGTGCAAAATTTCTTATTCATTGTTTGTTGTCTCTTTCTGAGCTAGAACATAAGCTGCTAAATAAAAACTTTATAAGGGCCGGAACCATATTGTTCTGGTTTCCTATTGTATTGCTAGTATATGATAGGCAAAGAGTAAATATTTGTTGAGTGAATGAATGGAGGCATGAATTTATTTAGGATAGGGTAAAAGGGTAGTAAAGCCTTCTATATGTCATCAGAAGTCCTCTTCCAGGTTACATCTGTCATTTAATCAGTATTCTTTGAGTAAGATTTGTTTATCCTCTGAAAAACTTTTTAATTATAATGCTAGCCAATCCCCACCTTGTTATTATGTCCGAAAGAGATGTGTGGTATTGAGCGGACAGCAGTAAAACTAGCTATCAAGATATCTTGTGTTGCATCCCAAATATGTTACTGACTACTTGACTTTTGGGGACTCAATTTCCATGTCTACAAAATGAGATTGCTGAACAAATATGATCTCTAGTTTCTCCTACTTTAAGCATGCTTTTATTCTAGGATATCGTGAAAGATTATTTCAGGTACTTTGTTGAAATAGTCATACACAGTATGTCTGTACTCCCTCAATCTATCACTTTTGAAATTGTATATAAAAAAAGTGATAAGATTCTGCTTATGATTGAATAACTCCTATCTGATAAACCTCCTGCAGAGATCGTGACAAACTATAAATAAAACTCAAAAAAAAGTACCACCTGAAAGCTCTGGTAATTGAACAGAAAGCAGCATATTTTGGAGGGGGTCAAAATGCAGAGAAAGTAAATGACAGATTGAAATTATCATTTGGGAGACATTGTCCTGAGGCCAACCTAGCTATGGCATTGCTAATGTGGAACAGCTAACATTCCAATAAAAAGCCTACTTTCTGTCTAGTGGGAGGAAGCAGGTGAATGGCTTGGGGCAACCAGAGAGCTAGAGAAGGGGAGCCTTGATTCTGTGGTATACGACTTTGAACCCCGGGCTGATCGTGAATGGTGCTTGCATGGAGCAGGCTGAGCTCAGTCAGAATGGAGAGCAGAGCTGCACCACAGGTGTTAATAACAGAGTTTGCAATTTAAATCCAACAAAGTTAATTGCCTATGAAAACAAAAAACATTAACTCTCTTCAAAGGAGTATAATGGAATGTGGAGTTTCCACAACACAACATTTACAGGATACAATCTAAAATTGAGCTAAGGTATTGTTAACCATTCTGAAGGAAAAAGTTGGCAATACCAAACCCAAGATGACTCAAATGTTTAAATTATCATACACAGACTTTTTTAAAAAAATTTTATTTGTTTGAGATAGTGTGTGCAGAGGAGCACTGGGTGGGGCTGGGTGGGGAGAGCAGAGGGAGAGGGAGAAGCAGAAGCAGAACTCCCCACTGAGCAGGGAGCCCCGTATCAGGGCTTGATCCCAAGACAGTAGCATCATGACCTGAGTTGAAGGCAGACGCCCAACTAACTGAGCTACCCAGGTGTTCATCACACAAGGACTTTAAAGCTGTTCTTAAAACTGTCCAATTTCTCATAAAGGAAAATGTGCTTAAAAACCAAAGAAAAGATAGGAAATACCAACAGAGAGATAGAAAATATAAAAAGAATTGAATGGAACTTTTAGAACGTTGTGAAAATTATATCCGAAATTAAAAATTCACTGAATGAGCTAAAAAACAGAAGAGATGACAAAAACCAGAACCAATGAACTTAGACTAGAGCAATAGAAATTATTTTGTAGAAAAAAGGGGGAGGAGGGGATAATTTTTAGTAAAATAAGCAGGGTCTCAGGGACCTGTGTAACAATATCAGAATGTCTAACATATGTATAATTGGAGAACCAGAAGGAAAGACTAGAGAGAATAAGGTAGAAAATATATTTTAAAAAATAATGTTCAAAAATCAGTGAGACAGAATAGAGAGCCCTTTATGTATGGAAAGTTAATATATGTCAGAAGGTGGTGTTGCAGGTCAGGAAGTGATCATATCATTTTCCAGAATAGGAAATCAATACATAATGCCTAATCTTGAAAATCAAGAAGTAACTATAATCATACTATTTAGAAATTTGGAGGTAAACGCCAAAGTTAAAGCTAAAAGAGTTGAAAATGGTTGCCTCTGGAGAAAGGGGAAATTATGAAATAGAGGTGAGCAGGAAACAGGAAAATTCCTTTTATTAAATAATAAATTTTTTAGATACTGTCTTTAAATTTTTTAGAGACTGTTTAAAATTGGTAAAGAGAATAACTGAAAAGTAAAAATGGTTTAATTTAAAATATATTGTATCGTGTAAAAGGGTTTCTTTTTTTTTTTTTTTTAAGGTTTTATTTATTTGACAGAGAGAAACACAGCCAGAGAGGGAACACAAGCAGGGGGAGTGAGAGAGGGAGAAGCAGGCTTCCCGCCGAGCAGGGACCCCAATGTGGGACTCGATCCCTGATCTCCAGGATCATGGCCCGAGCCGAAAGCAGTTGCTTAACCAACTGAGCCACCCAGGCACCCCATAAAAGGGTTTCTTAAAAAAATTTCCTTTTTCTACAGTATGTTAAACGTACTTCAGTTTTATCTTCTTGATACTGCAACCCATGGCCAGTATGTTAGGCCAACTCTGATTTATGGAAATGTATCAAAATTTGCATATACATACTTTTATTTTCTTAACTGTAAAAACTTTTTACAGTCTTCAGGTGGTTTTTATTTTTTAGATTCAAAATAAATTGTCATCATAATTTTATATCATATACTTTTAGTACTTAGTACAGTGAGTTAGAAATTATTTCATTGATTCCTAAGTATATCTCTTTTTTTAGTATTAAGTATTACTGCTTTAAGAAAAATATTACCAGTATTTCTATATTTTCTTTTTCTTTTCTTTTTTTTTAAAGATTTTATTTATTTATTTGACAGAGAGAAACACAGCTAGAGAGGGAACACAAGCAGAGGGAGCGAGAGAGGGAGAAGCAGGCTTCCTGCCGAGCAGGAAGCCCAATGTGGGGCTTGATCCCGGGTCTCCAGGATCATGACCTGAGCCGAAAGCAGTCGCTTAACCAACTGAACCACCCAGGCACCCCCATTTTCTTTTTTTTTTAATAACAGAAAAGAACAAAAGAGTTGATGTATGTAGTAGCTCTATTCTCATCTTTTCTGGTTAAGCATTATCTAGAGAATTACAGTCTTCCTGTTGCTATACTGAAGAGTTTCCTACCCCCGCAAAAGTAAATAGTACCCAGAAAGGATGAATGGGATGATGTCAGCTCAAGGATGCCATGTGAAATAGGAACATGTGCTAGAGTCATAGTAAAAGCAATAGAGGAAGTTCCAAGAGCCACATTTTGCACAATATAAGGAAGCACTTTCTAGGAACAGAGGATCCCTAGCATAGCAGGAAGCTGATTCTGAAGACTAGAACTCCTTCAAGTATAGAGGTTAGGTATCCTTATATTAAATTCCTGAGAAATGGCTTCTTCATTGTCTGAAAATTGATCTCTAAGGTCCTTTAAAATTTTCAGGTTATTTTGTGACATTGAGATACTTGCTTAGCTTTGAAGTATTTTGTGTTTTTCAGACCAGTGAATGGAGGTTAAGCTATGTCAATAAGGAATTTGCTGTCTGCCCTTCTTACCCACCAATTGTCATAGTTCCCAAATCCATTGATGATGAAGCTCTTCGAAAGGTAGCTACATTTCGACATGGAGGACGCTTCCCAGTACTCAGCTACTATCATAAAAAAAATGGAATGGTAAGTGTATGGTACTGCTCCTTGATCTACTGGAAGCCTTAGTTTGTGGATCTTTTCTTAGAAATATTCCCTTTTCTGTGTACTTGTTCATAGATGTGATTAGTCTCTTCTGCTAGGACTTCTTTCTTTTAAACTTTAGGGAATCAGGACTAGTATGTTCTGTGATTAGGATATGTTTTGAATTCTTTTCATGATGCTGCTCAAAATTAGAAAGGCCAGATAGGTTTATCTTCAGGACTCAGTACAAAGGGAACTAATGTTCATTTGACACTTAAAATTATACTGTTCGGTAGAAAAATAAATTTCTCCAACCAGAACAATTGTAGGATACTTTATTTTAATTATCTTTACTAAATTTCCCTGTAAGAGGTAAATTGACAGGACATTTTTATTTTCAAAAGGGAGGAGAATGGCACACGTTATTGTTACAACTTTAGTAAACACAGGAATCAGTAATTGAATAGGCAAGCACTTGCTGTATATGTATGTTTCCTAAATTTTTTTTTTTTTTGAGAGTATGAGTTAGGATGGGGGTAGAGTAGAGCAGAGGGAGAGAGAATCCTAAGCAGGAGCATAGAGCCCAACATGACCTAAGCTGAAATCAAGAGTTGGATGCCAACCAACTGAGCCCCACAGCTGCCCCCTAAATATTTTCTAAATCTGTTTCTGTTCTCTTTTTTTCTGTCCATCAATAACTCCACTTCTCATTTTGAAACCAGTAGTAAATTAGTGGATAAGTTATAATCATATTACATTTCCCCTTTTCCCCTGGATAATAAGTCAAATATAGATATTTAGGATTAAAAGATTTCTAAAAGTTTGCTACTTTGACATCAGACCATCTATCCTGTTCACTACGGAGCATTTTAAAAACTGATACTAAATACACTGGGTGTCCATTTACATGGTTAGCACAGTCTGAGAGTTAGCTGTTGTCATCTTCTGGATCACTTTTCTTCATCCTGTTAAATTTCAAGGTAGTTAAGATATCAGCGTATACTATGGAAATAACTCTAAACCATTCACCAGGAAAGAGGCCAGTATAATATTGATTTCTTGAGAAAAGTTTCAAAACCAAACCTTTCAAAATATATGGTTAATGGTCTTTGGAAACACGATTGTAAGTCTTGAAATACTGAAAAGGATAAAAGAGGGCCATAGGAGAACAAATAATAGACACACCACTTTCAAGATATTAAAAGTGATTCTCACAAGAAGAGTAGTACGTCAAGTTTTTTTTATCTTAAAAGTGCCTTTTTAATTCTTTTTTAAAAAGAAAGCAGATGCTTAACCAACTAAGCCACCCAGGCATCCCTGTAATTCTTGATAAAACCTGCCAACCCTCTTTATGGAGTTGAAACAAATGTTTGCTGGCACACAGGCTGTTCTTCTATTATAAGGCCATGTCCAGTGAACAGTTTACTGACTAAATGAACTGTAGTATTTGATCACTTTAGTAATTATACTGTATTATGTGGAAGTATTTTTGAGATGGTAGGAAGAAAAACTTAAAGTGCAGGGCTTATTTTTGTTCTGTAGTTATTAACAATTGCAAATATGTAGAAATGTTTCTTTGTTTCAGGATCAAATTCCTCTTCAAAGTGTCACACATTTGTTTTTGAGATACTCTTAATCTGGCTAATTCGTTTCTGTTTTCAAAAACTTTCAGGGCACCTGGGTGGCTCAGTTGGTTAAGCGACTGCCTTCGGCTCAGGTCATGATCCCAGAGTCCGGGGATCGAGTCCCACATCGGGCTCCTTGCTCGGCGGGAAGCCTGCTTCTCCCTCTCTCACACCCCCTGCTTGTGTTCCCTCTCTAGCTGTGTTTCTCTATCAAATAAATAAATAAAATCTTTAAAAAAAAGAAAGAAAGAAAGAAAGAAAACTTTCAAAGCAGCTTCTTTTCCATTTTAAACCACATTGTGCTTCTAGGTAATCATGCGAAGTGGCCAGCCACTCACCGGCACAAATGGAAGAAGATGCAAAGAAGATGAAAAGCTGATAAATGCTACCCTCAGGGCAGGAAAACGAGGCTACATCATTGACACCCGCTCTTTAAATGTCGCTCAGCAAGCTAGAGCCAAAGGCGGGGGCTTTGAACAAGAAGCTCATTATCCCCAGTGGAGGCGGATTCATAAGTCCATTGAGAGGTAAAAGACTGAAGACAGTGACAGATTCTTTTTTGAATCGAATTAGAGTGAGTGAGCCCTTAGCTGTTCAAAGATCACAAGTTCTCAAAAGACCCTACCCCTTAACCTAAAGTCAGAAATTGGCTGGATATCCTGTCGTGTTTTATGAGATAAGCAGGAAACTTAATCTTGGGTGCCAAAAGTGACTTTTAGTCAAATAGCATGCTTTCTAAGTCAACTCTTCATCACTGCAAGGTCTGTTCCTCTGCTTGTAGATCACTGGTCACAACACCTAGTGATCAGATATGTTACAGATAAGTATGTTTTTCTAAGTCAGAAGACTAGAGACTTCCTCTCCCCCTCACCCACCTATTCCCACATCCTATTTCCTCCACCTATATCTCTTGTTTATGTTTACAGCTACAGGTTTATAAGGGCTTCTGGATGGGGAGGTGGGGTTGGAGCTCATAATACAGTGGGGTCTGAGCTGGTCTTGGCCATCCCTGCTGAAGGTACCAGGTGTCTAGTGTTGGACCTGTGGGAACAGGATTGCCAATGTCAGTGGTATGGACTCGTGACTCGTCAAAAAACGCGGTGTTCTGGCCCGCTCCCTAGTCATAATTCAGCTGCGTGAACTGGCTTAATGTGTTCATTTGAGGAATGATTTTCAGTGACAGACATGTTAAGCTTCTTTGCAACCATGATTCAAATATTAGTTTTTCAGTGTTTAATTATCAAGTTACTGTATATCAAGGTAAATATTGTTTACTATTTTGAGCTACTTTGCCTTCTGGATATATTGGAGGTTGGGGGTTTGGGTTTGGTTTCTCCTTCATCATTGTATTTTCCATTTTCTTTTTTACTTTTTCTTGTTTTTTAAAGGTATCACATTCTTCAGGAGAGCTTAATCAAACTCGTGGAAGCTTGTAATGACCAAACACATAACATGGACCGATGGCTTGGTAGATTGGAGGCTTCCAACTGGCTGACTCACATCAAAGAGATTCTTACAACTGCTTGCCTAGCAGCTCAGTGTATCGACAGGTAGTGTATTTCAGTGTTCTGGAATAGGACACGTACTACTAACTAGACTTTGCTTTTATCCAGACTATGTTTATATGTCCTGTTAAAATTTGCATCTAGTCTATATCTTATGTTCAGATCATGACATAAATTACTACCTAAGATAGTCATTGCCATTCAGTTATCGATGAGGTATGTGCATAGAGTCTGGTATTGATGTTTAATGAAACACACACACACACACACACACACACACACCTTTAGTAACACAGATTTTTTTGTAAGTACTAAAGGAATTACTTTTTTTCCCATAAAATTATTGAATTGTGGATCTACCAATTTTCCTTTTCTTAAACCATGAAGAGAATGAAAAGAAGTTTTCTGATCTGCTCTCAGAGGGCCAAGCCTGCCTTCTTACTTTGGAAAAATCAGTGGGAAAAAAAACATGTAATTCTGTTATTCTTTCTAATATCTCAGGTATTTAATTAACTAACTACTTGATATGTGTAGTTCTATCAGGATCTCAAGCTGAGCATACCTCAGGGCAGTAATGTGAAGTATATGAAGTGATTTTAGTCTATTCACTCAGTTGAAGGTTGCTAACCCTTGAGACTTGAGGCAGAAGACTTGAACACAGAGATAGAAGGATTGGTCTAAGTTGTTGCAGAAGCTTAGAATGCCCTTTATAAGAAGAGGATTCCTCTGAAAGTATAGAAGGTATAAGAATAGCTACCACATAGTTGGATGGCACTTTTCCTTGAGACTGTAGTTTGTTTTATTGATGTTTCCAAATTAAGGAAATACATATGTAATGTTTTCATGGTTAGTGAGAAACTGATCATAGAACAGGTTGCTTAAGATTATGTGGTGAGTTAATGACAAAACCAGTAACGGGTAGAGATTCTTGGTGTTGGGATTCGCAAGCTGTCACTGTTGATTGTTTTAGGCGTTACAGGATATGGGAGTTAAAAGAAGAGGTTCTGCTGCAGAGAAATCAGTATTATGGAATGAGATGTTAATATTGTAGGGTTTTGTTTCTTTTTAACCTAAGTTAAAAAGATTTTCTCTTGCATGGTGAATACAGAGGCTTCTTTTTTCTTATGAACTGTAAATGATGATGAACACATGTCACCATGTTGCCTGAATTTGCAGCCATAATAGTAGGATGCTATAGGTCCAGGCCAGCCAAGGTGCAGAACAGGACTTAGCTCCACCTTTGTTTAGACTAGCTGCCCACCGGAAACAAACAGGGACTTACACATTCTGGTAAGAGTTGAAGGTTTTGGTTTATTTGCCATGTTTGGGTTCCCTTTTTCTGATATATACTGGTTTATTATTTACACCTCCATAAAAATCTGCCTTTGTAATTAATTGCTCAAAATGTAAAAACAGACTTTAAATTAATTTAATTAAATATAAAATATTCCACGGATAACTAAGATATATCAACTCAGTGTATACATCAGAAGACCTACAATATTTGCTCATAGCTTTCTACCTAATCATGAGATTTCATCCTAAGAATGAGATTGTTAACCTAACCATAGGTGAATCACAGGGAGTCTTATTTTCAAATTAAGAACTCAAATAATTCCACAGAAGACAAAAAGCTAAGTTCGGTGTAACAAAAATTAGCAATGACCTAAATAACTCTTCAGACATTTAAGTAAATTTTAGTTGATCACATAGTAGAATATTAGATAACCATTAATAAAATAGTCTACAGGTGATATGGAAACATGGGAAAATGTTTATAATAAAAGTGGACATTATAAAAAAAATTATCTTTTGTTATAGCTATGTAAAGGATATAAGTACCTGGGAAGAGAATTAATAGTAGTCCCCAAACTTGAAATTTTTATGAGAAAGTGGTGAGGTTATTTTCCTTTTTCTTGAACTATCCTTCATTGTCATTTCAGTATGAGAGTTGGAAGAAGAGGAGGGGAGATGTACTTAATTTAGTTTTCAGTATTTCTTTTCAGTCTTTAGAATAATGGGGTCCCAGACTCCTCCTAAGTATCATGGTATAGTAATATCGTTGCTGCTGACTTTCTAGATTGACAGTTTTATCCTTTTTTTTTTTTTTAAATGTTTCTTCTTGTTTTCATGTTTCTGCAAGTGTGGTTCAGGTCTTGTTTCCTAGATCCATTACATTACAGTTTGTGGATGCATCTTGTACTCAGCTGAATAGTCAGGTAGAATCAACATCAGAGAGATACAGAAAAATAACTTGAAGTGTATGTTTCTAGGTTTGATGAGAAGGGCTTTAATCAATAAGCACCTATTATATGTGATAAGGACTGCTTTGGGGTTTTGTTAAGGAAGAAGAAATTCAACTAAAATGTTTTGTGAAGGTTGTTATAACTTTAAGAGGATCTTGCAGCGTGAAATTTGAAACCCACAGTTTTTCTTTCCTAAGACAAGATCTTTTGATGGGCCTTATTTCAACTCAGAATGCTTGCATCTGCAATACTGTACTTAATAAATGTTTGTTATTAATAGAGTTGATTGTGTTGGGAATATCCCATCTGTACTCTGGATTTTCCTATCAGGGAAGGGGCATCCATATTGATTCACGGAACAGAAGGAACTGATTCCACACTTCAGGTTACCTCCCTGGCCCAGATCATTTTGGAACCAAGAAGCAGGACCATCCGTGGTTTTGAGGCCCTGATAGAAAGAGAGTGGCTGCAGGTGAGAAAAGCTGCTTGGGGTGCACAGGAACTGCTAATAATTGACGTGATCCCAGTTGGCAGGAGTGGAAAGACTGTATGAGATTTTGATTGATTAAAATGCTTAAATTGTATGCTTAATTTAATTACCATTTATAATCTTTACTGCCTCTCAGTTTTTGTGCCTCTCTGCTTATTTTGCTCATTTGGCATTTCATTCCCTTAACAAACTCTCACTAATTGTACTTTGTTACCTACAGGGGAAATAACAAAGGATGTAAAACAGTCTAGAGATAAAACACATAAACAAGGCAGGAAGGGGGCATGAGGACTTGTATTATAAAGCACATGCTCTAGAACTTTCTGCCTTTTGCTTGTTCAGCTCCACCCTATCCTCTTGCCCCACCAGGTGACATCCTTCTTCTGCTTTATGCTACAGTTAAATGTTGCTGCTCTTATGAAGTCTTTGGGACCTTGACCTTCTTCACAGCTAAAAATCAATCCATTGTCTTCATGCCTTGTTCCCTAAACTAGACCCAAATAAAGTGACTCCTGTGAGGTCAGGGAGCCGTGCCCAATTTCTCTTTTATCCCTAGGTCATAATGTGGTGCTATTACATAACGCTGAATGACGGGTAAAATAAAGCCTCCAAGTCAGAGGTTAACTTACAAATGTATATACACTGTATAACTTAGTAAATAATTGTGATTAAGAACAAATGTTTAGATAGATCTTGAAAGTAGAATTATCTCTGGAGAAGAATCATCTCTGGCCCTTCTGGTAAAACTTCAGATTTATTATGTGTTAATGCTGTTATGTATAGCATGTCTGTGTCTACCCTGCCTGACAGCTGACCTGTATCTCTGTTCAAGTCAGACCATTCCAGATATCTGGTGAAAATCTCTCTCTTCAGCAACATTCCTCATGCTGCAGAACAAACAAATAAATGAATGTGATTTATGTGTTACCATTTTGATGAGTATTAAAATACCATTAGACACTGGAAAATGTTCATGACATTTTCTTTGTCAGGTGAGGTAGTATAAGGACCCAAAGGAAAACAAATGTGTGAAGTACCTAGACCTAGAACGGTGTGATTTGGGCTAAGGTCAGCAGTAACCAGGTTCTGAGTGGACCAGAGAGCCAACTGATCTTAAATTTCCTTTAGTCAGTAGAGGGCAGACTCTTCCAGGTCTTTTCAAGAGAAGAGAGCAGCTAGGGATAATTTTATCTCTAATAAGAAGGTATTTGTAAAGATCTCTTCATGACAATAACTTTTTTCCCCATGTAATTAAAACAGGAGTGACCTTACAAAGTTGACGTGTCAAAGCTCCATATTTATTTCCATTTAGTGGTGAGGCTCATGTAGCTTACAGTAATCTGCAAAGCTTTGGAGAGATAAAAGGTGGTAGCTGTCTTTTGTTTGGTACCTAAAGACCTTATATTCTTTGACTTCGCTACAAATGACAGAGACTTAGACAATTGTATTCTACAGAGTTCGTCAAGGATAATTGCAGATGTTATGGTCATGCCTCAACTGCGTAGCCTTGTTAAATATTTGGAGGTTTTGTTGTTTTCCCCAGTTGCTGAAAATTGTTTTAAACCAAGAAGTCATTAAACAACAGCCATCCAAACTATATAATGTTCCATTTAATAAGGGTTTTGTTGCAGCTATTTGAAAT
The DNA here is from genome assembly GCA_004023965.1 of Spilogale gracilis. NCBI lineage: Eukaryota > Metazoa > Chordata > Mammalia > Carnivora > Mephitidae > Spilogale > Spilogale gracilis. The sequence goes on from PITA01003938.1 coordinate 32,809, forward strand.
AATGTTAATAGAATGCTATGATGTGCTTTCACTAGGCTATGACTGTCACATTTCCATCTCTCTGTCTTAGGCTGGCCACCCGTTCCAACAGCGCTGTGCGCAGTCAGCCTATAGCAATAGTAAGCAGAAGTGGGAGTCGCCTGTATTTCTTCTCTTCTTGGACTGTGTGTGGCAGATACTTCGTCAGTTTCCTTGTTCTTTTGAATTTAATGAGAATTTCCTCATCATGCTCTTTGAGCATGCATATGCCTCACAGTTTGGAACATTTCTGGGCAACAATGAAAGTGAAAGGTGGGTACACTGCTTACATGGGATGGGGACCATTTTGCTTATAGTTGTTTTGGTCACTTCCTGAAAGAGACCAGGATTTTGTTCTACATTAATGTTCTTTATAAGATGGTAGAGTTTACAGTTGGTATAAATTAAATTACCTAAAGTATGTTCTTACTAGGAGCCTATCCAGTGCTTGGTGAGAGCATGTCCCAGACTTTGTTCTATTAGATTAAAATTAATCCATATACTGATTTAAAAGCTTTGAGTAAACTGGGCAACCATCTTAAATGTTGATTTCCTTATGTGAGATCACGATAATCTTACATCTGGAAGAAGCCTTAACGTCTAATCCAACTCCACCCCCCCTCCAATTTTATAGATTGGGAGCGGAATATCCAGAAGGTTAACTAACTTGACCAGGATACACAGCCAATTGGTCACCAGTAGTAGGGCTATAATACAGGTTTTCCTACTCCTGCTCCAGACTTTGTTACCCCTGGAAAGTGTCCTCAGGCCCAGAGTGACTGGCTCCTTTCACAGTCCAGATAAGGTCAAATTTATAGGTTTATTTAGAAGATTCCTATCAGAATGATCTTTAAAGGTGCTTAACTGGTAATCTCTTGGGTACAATCAAAAGGCTTCCTCTTCTCTTTTTTCCTTTGTCATTCTAGCTCAAGGACAGTTTTGTTGGTCTTTTCAGAGAACCATCTTCTGGTTTCACTGATGCTTTCTATTGTCTGTTTTCTATTTCATCTATCTACTCTCTTCTCTTATTTTTTTTCCTTCTTCCTGTGAGCACAGGTTTAGTCTGCCCTTCTTTTTCCAGGTCCTTAAGGTATAAAGTTTCTGATTTAAAAGTTATTGATGTGAAATCTTTGTTCTGTTTTTTTTTTTTCTTTTTTAAGATTTTATTTATTTATTTGAGAGAGAGAGACCAGTGAGTGAGAGAGAGCACGAGCTGGGGTGGGGTGGGGGGTTGAGTGCCAGAGGGAGAGGCAGAAGCAGACCCTGGCCGAGGAGGGAGCCCTGTGGAGGGCTCCCTCCCAGGACCCTGGGATCATGACCTCGGCCAAAGGCAGATGCTTAATTGACTGAGCCACCCAGGTGCCCCATCTTTGTTCTTTTTTAAGGTAGACTTTTACTGCTATAAATTTCTGTCTGAGCACTGTTTTCACTGAATCCCCATATATTGTGTTAGTATGTTGTATTTTCATTTTCATTCATCTGTATTTTTTCTTCTGTTACTGATTTCTAACTGCATGCTGTTGTAGTTGGAGAAGATACTTGTATGATTTCAGTCTTTTAAAACTTACTGAGATTTCTTTTGTGGCCTAGCCTGTGATCTATCCTAAAGAATGTTTTTGTGTACTGTGATGTCCTTGAGCAGAGTATTCTATATTTGTCTTACATTTTGTTCAAGTCCTGTATTTCTTTATTGGTCTTTTATCTAGTTTGATACATTATCAGAAGTGGGATATTGCAGTCCTCAGCTATATTATATAATTGTCTATTTCTCTGTTTCATTATGTTGGTTTTTGCTTCCTATATTTTGTGGCTCTGGTGCAAGGTACATGTATGTTTATAACTATTATGTCTTCCTGATGGGTTGACTCTTTTTCCAGTTTAAAAATCGTTCTTTGTCCTTTGTAGGAGTTTTTGTCCTAAAGTTTATTTCCTCTGATGTAATTCCATTCCAGCTCCCTCTTGGTTACTATTTGTATGGAAAATCTTTCTTTTTCATCCTTTTATTTTTAATCTGTTTGCATCTTTGAACCAAAAGTGAATCTTTTGCCGACAGTATATAGTAGGATATTTTTTAGTCCATTCTGCCAATCTTTGCACTTTGACTAGAGAGTTTACCTCATTTTTATTTAAAGTGATTACTGAAAAGGAATGGCTTATTTCTGCCAGTTTGAGACTTAATGTTGTTTGTCTTATATCTCTTTTGTTCTTCATCTCCTCCATTACATCCCTTTATGTTTGATACTTAATAGGGTACTATCGTGAGTCCCTTCTTATTTTGTGTTATTAAAATTTTTTTTACTGGTTACCAGGTGGATTTCAACTAATAACCCAAATTTATAACAATCTCCTTTGAATACAAACTCTGCTTCAGTGGCTACAAAACTTTGCTCCTCCATAGCTCCACTCTCCTGTATGTTGTTATTACAAATTACATTCGTACATATAATTATATTCTTATTTGTCCATTGACGTGGGTTTATCATTATTTTTATCCATTTATCTTTTAAATTATATGGGAAATAAAAAGAGGACTTACAAGTAAAAAATACAATAATAACTTACCTTTATACCATCATATAGTTATCTTTTCTGAGTTATTCCTTCATATGGCTTTGAGTTACTGTCTAGTGCCCTTTCATTTTTGCTTAAAGGATTCCTTTTTACATGTCTCTTGTAATGCAAGTTTTCTAGCAATGAACTCCCTCAGTTTTTATTTATCTGGGAATGCCTTAATTTCTCCTTCATTTTTAAAGAATAGTGTTCCTGGTTATAGAGTTCTTGGTAGGTGGTTTTGGTTTTGTTTTGTTTTTGTTTTCTTTCAGCACTTCAGAAATGTCATTGCTTTCCCTTCTGGCCTCCATGGTTTCTGATGAGAAATCTCTTGTAGAGGGATGATGTAGGATCTCTTTACATTAGGAGTTCTCTCTTGCTGCTTTCAAGATTCTCTCTATGTCTAGCTTTTGTCAATTTGTAATGTGTCTCCATATGGGTCTCTTTGCCTTTAGCCTTCTTGGAGTCTATTGAACTTTTAAATATGTAGATTCATGTCTTTTATTGAGTTTGGGGAGTTTTCAACCCTAATATTTGTGTGTGTGTATGTGTGTGTGTGTGTGTGTGTGTGTGTTTCTTTTTGTGTTGAGTTTTTTCTATTTGTATTGAGCTATAATTGACCAATTGGCCATTAATTCTTTCTCTCTTCTCTTTCTGGTATTCCCATTTGCTGTGTTGGTACCCACAGGTTCTTTAGGCTCTGTTCACTTTTCTTTATTCTTTTTTTGTTAGTCTCAGAATGGGAATTTAAGTTGACCTGTCTTCAAATTTGCTTATTCTTATGCTTGCTCAGATCTGTTATTAAAACCATCTAGTGAGGTTTTTTTGTTTTTTTTAAATTTCAGATATTATAATTTTCAATTCCAGAATTTCATTTGGTACTATTTTATAACTTTGTCTTTTTATTGATAAAGTCTAGGTTTTGAGACATTGTTCTCCTGGTTTCCTTTAGTTCTTTGTCCTTAGTTTTTTGAGGGGTTTGTTTTGTTTTTTAGCTCTTTGAGCATATTTAAAACTGTTGATTTAAAATCTTCATCTAGTAAAAGCAAAGTCAGTGCTTTCTTAGGGACAATTTCTATTAATTTTCTTCTATGAATGGGCCATACTTTTAGGGTGTTTGGGGGTTTTTTTTGCACCATTTGTAATTTTAAATCTGGACATTTAAAATATGATAATATGACTCTCTGGAAATCAGATTCTTCCCACTCCTCAGAATTTTATTTATTGCTTGCTGTAAGTTGTAACGTTTGTTTATTTAGAGCGTTTCTAAATTATTTTGTAAAGTGTATTTTTTTTCCTCATGTGTAGTTTCTGAAGCATCTGTTCTTTTAGTCTGTGTTCAGCTAGTGTTTGATAGTGATTTCCTTGAATGCCTGGCATCAGAAGAGAGCAGAAAGAGGGAGGGAAAAAAGTGAAAGAGAAAACCACTCAAGACAAAGGAAAAAAATCCTTTTGCAGTCTTTGCCGATGGGCTTTATGCTGGAATATCCCTTCCCTCATCCTTAACTTCTGGCCCTCACTGAGCTTAGAGATCAGCCAAAATCAAAATCTTGGGATCTTCTTGGGCCTTTCCTGATCATGTTCCCTGCCTTAGGCATGCATATGGCTTTCTCAGTACCTCAGTCTACATGGGCAACTTTGAATACACTGATTTTCCAAAGAATCTTTTTCCTTGGGCTTTTGGTGCTCTATTGTACCCCTCATCCATAATCTTTTCCCCCAGATAGCTACAGGTTATCCATTCACCTTATGTTTTCTAGGAATGCCCATCACTTTTCTACCTATGGTGATTTCCAAGTTAAGCATAACAAAGACAAGGGCTTCAGGTAGCCCTTGGGCAAGTTAGAACAGAGAAATACAATTCTTTGTGACTAGGGACTGCTCTATTCCCTTTGGTGCCAGAGACCGGGGTCCCCTGCTAAGAACATGTTGCCATCTTTAAGACCTCCATGAGCTAGGGAAAGAGTAGAGCAAGAGCAAATAAAAGTATCATTAAACTTTTTTATTGTTTTTCAAGTAGACACCTTTCCTTGATTCTTCATTTGATTGTGTCTGTAAACTTCTAGTTCCCAGAAGTCTGACAAAGTAGATTCTAACAGTTTCTACTTGTGTTTTCAGTGTTTCTCTGTAGGGATGGGAATTTGGAACTGCCCACTCTGCCATTTTTGGTGGCATCAGTCTTCTTCATTTTTGAAGCATAGTTTTGCTGATATAGACATCTTGGTCAATAGTCTTTTTTTTTTAAGATTATTTATTTTAGAGAGAGATGGAGGGGAGGGGCAGAGGCAGAGGGAAAGAGAGAGTCTTTTTTTTTTTTTTTTAAGATTTTATTTATTTATTTATTTATTTATTTGACAGAGAGAAACACATTGTGAGAGGGAACACAAGCAGGGGGAATGAGAGAGGGAGAAGCAAGTTTCCCACAGAGCGGGGACCCTGATGCAGGGCTCAGTCCCAGGACTCTGGGATCATGACCTGAACCGGAGGCAGACGCCTAACGACTGAGCCCCCCAGGCGCCCCAGAAAGAGAGAATCTTAAGCAGAGTCACACTGAGCACAGAGCCCGCTGTAGGGCTCGATCTCATAACCAGGAGATCACCACCTAAGCTGAAACAAGAGTTAGACACTTACTCAGCTATGTCACCAGGTGCCCTGAACATGTCCTACCACTGCTTTCTGGCCTCATGGGTTCTTATAAGTTTACCATTACTTTCATTAAGGGTCCCCTGTACATAATGGGTCATTTTTCTCTTGCTGCTTTTACAATTCTCTTTTTCTTGGCTTTTGAGACTTGGACTCCAATGTGTCTTAGTGTGGACACTTTGAATTTATCCTACTTGGAGTTCCTTGATCTTATAGGATTTGTAGAAACACATTTGAGCAGTTTTCAGACATTATTTTCCAAACATTTCTTCTGCCTTTTTCTCTTCTCCTTCCGGAACTCCCATTGTGCATGTTGGTATATTTAGTGGTATTCCTTAGCTTTGGAGACTCTTTTTAATTTTCTTCAATTTTTCTTTCTTTTCTTCAGAAATTAATAATCTCAGCTCACCTGTCTTCAAATTCACTGGTTCTTCTGCCAGCTTAATTGCACTGTTGAACTCCTGTGGTCATTTTTTCATTTCAGTTATACTTTCAAATCAGGATTTCTGTTTAGTTCTTTTTATAATTTTTACCTCTTTACTGACATTGTCCATTTGGTATAGCATTGTTATCCTACTTAACTTTAATTTTTCAGGCATTTTTCTTTAGCTCTTCAAACCCATTTCTGATAGCTAATTTAAAGTCTTCGTCTAGTGGGGTGACCTGGGGGGCTCAGTCAGTGAAGCATCTGCCTTCAGCTCAGGTCATGGTCCCAGAGTCCGGGGATCTTGGGATCCACCCCCTCAGGATGCTCCCTGCTCAGTGGGGAATCTGCTTCTCCCTCTCCTTCTGCCCCTCCCCACAGTCATGCTTACTCTCTTTCTTGCTTGCTCCCAAAGAAATAAATAAAATCCTAAATAAAATGAAGTCTTTGTCTAATAGGTTCAATATGTCCTACCTCTCCAAGGGATAATTTCTTTTATTTCTTTTGACTGCTTTTTTTCCCCGAGTATGGACCACACATTCCTATTTCTTTGTGTTGTAATTTGCTTTTTTGGAAAACTGATGTTTTAGATGACATAATATGGCAAATCTGAAAATTAGATCCTCTACCTTCTGAATGATTAACTCTTCTTTGCCGAGAGGCCCTATGTGTGTATTTAGGCATGACTTCAATGCTCAGATAATTAGTTCATAGCTGTTTTTGCCTTCAGCTTATACAGGGCCTCAAGTTCAGCAGAGGAGAAAGAATTGGGACTATCTCAAGTATTTCGTAGGCATGTGCACACCCTTTTGAATTCCCGGAATATGTCAGAGCTTTACAAAGCCCCCACCCCACCCCCTGCTGCCTATGGCCCTCTCATTCCCCAAATCTTTTATTTTTTCTAGGCTCTGATTTGCCCCGGCTGGCGGGCAGCCTTAAGCAGCTGTGACCTTAGTTTCCGCGCATTGTTTTTGACAAATCCCTGGGGAATAGGCCTTTTCCCTATGAGAAAACTGAGTTCAGGTCAAATAACCACAACACCCTACAAAGGAGGCTTTACCGGGGAGCTGCGAGACAAATCAAATAAGTGACGTGCTCTGGGGATGGTATTTTTTGAGGAGCTCCAAGGCTGGTCTGCCCCTCTGGTGATACCGCAGAACTGGGGAAAAGGTGTTGCCATTGGACAAGTGAAAATGCTTCAAATCCTATTCTTTCAAGGTTCATTAGTTTTTCCTTTTTTTTTTTTAAATATTTTTATTTATTTATTTGACAGAGAGAGAGGTCACAAGTAGGCAGACAGGCAGGCAGAGAGAGAGGAGGAGGACGCAGGCTCCCCGCTGAGCAGAGAGCCCGATACGGCCTCGATCCCAGGACCCTGAGATTATGACTTGAGCCAAAGGCAGAGGCTTAACCCACTGAGCCACCCAGGCGCCGTCATTAGTTTTTCTTGAATGAGTGTTTCTCAGATTGTCACAAGCCTTTTGTTAATTTCCAGAGTTGAGAAAGTATTTATTTTGACTACTTTTGCCACTTGTTTCTTTACTTTTTGGAGGAGATAGATAGACTTCCATACCCTACCATTCCAGAAGTCCCATACGTACATGCAAGATTTTAAACTATGCCTTGAGAGACTTTAGGGACCTTTCTTTTTATTGTGACCAGCTCCTTCCTCATCCTCTCCAGTGTAGTTCGTGGAAAAAATTCTGTCTTGATATTAGAAGATTTTGAGTTTGAATCTCCACTGTGCCATTGCTGGCCATATGACTTCTCTGAATCTGTTTTTGCTCCTTTTAAAGGCAAAACTTAATCTCTGCAACACTGGGTTTCAGTAAGGATCAAATGATGTACATGCGAAAACCAGCATAATACCTGTCACATAATAGGTATTTAAAAATCTCAGTTCATTCATTCATTCTTCCTTGAATCTTCTATCATCTGCTAAGCCACAAGCCTAGAACTTAACCACTGATGGCACTTTGACCCAGAGCCATAGTACTCTGGCTGGCACTTTAATTCTGCTAGATGTGACAGCAAGTGCCATGCTCTATGTTGTCTGATGCTTGAGAAAAAGAAAGATAATTGGTAAACCTTTAGCAGCTGGGAGTCAGCATGTGAAATGGAGTGTATTTCTTTGATAGACACTAGTACCAAGCAGTGTTAAAAGATATTACACCAAAAAGGATTCTTGGTCAGATATGCTTTTAAAATGCAGAACAAAACAAAGTTGTGTATGTCAAGGCTTTGCTGTTTTATTTGTTTTTTAGGAGATTAAAAATTACATACAGTGATGTGTTGAGTACTGGGGGTTATAGGCAACTGATGAATCATTGAACACTACATCTGAAACTAATGATGTAGTACATGTTGACTAATTGAATCTAAATTTTAAAAAATTACATGCAAATAATCATCACAAAAGCAACGCTTCATGGCACTTAAATGTGTTAGAAGTCTAGTTTCTTATCCTGCTATTTCTTTTTCTCTTTTTTTTTTAAAGAGAGAGTGTGTGCATGGGGGGGTGGACACGTGGGCATGCGCTTTGCACACGTGTGTGCGCGCGCACACACATGCACACACATGGGAACAGAGTGGGAGGAAGAGGAAGACAGAGAATCTTTTTTTTTTTTTTTAATATTTTATTTATTTGACAGAGAGAAACACAGTGAGAGAGGGAATACAAGCAGGGGGAGTGAGAGAGGGAGAAGCAGGACTCCTGCAGAGCAGGGAGCCCAATGTGGGGCTTGATCCCAGGTCTCTGGGATCATGACCTGAGCTGAAGGCAGTCAGCCAACCAACTGAGCCACCTAGGCACCCCGAAGACAGAGAATCTTAAGCAGGCTCTGCACTTAACATAGAGCCTGATGTGGATTTTGATCTCATAACCTTGAGATCATTACCTGAGCTGAAATCAAAAGTCAGATCCATAACCAGTTGCACCACCCAGTCATCCCTAATCCTGTCATTTCTTAAAACATGTTCAGGGGTGCCTGGGTGGCTCAGTGGTTAAGCCTCTGCCTTCAGCTCAGGGATCAAGCCTTGCATTGGGCTTCCTGCTCGGCGGGAAGCCTGCTTCTCCCTCTCTCACTCCCGCTGCTTGTGTTTCCTCTCTGGCTGTGTTTCTGTGTGTCAAATAAATAAATAAAATATTTTTTTAAAAAAAATGTTCAACTTAACCCCTGGACTATAATCTTACGGGGGAGAGGGAGAATCGGTGATTTACCTTGGTTAAATTTGGGTAATGTGGTATAATGTAGTCCCCTCTCAAAAAGTCACAAAATAATTGTTAAAAGCTTTAAGACACTCTTCAATAAAGGAACATTTATAACTTTAATTCAGCATTTAAATAACATGTTTGACTATGGACTTCTTTCTGGTGTTATGCTTATTAACTAATATCCCCCAGAACTAGCCTTTAATAAAGGGATTGCAAGTGCATTTTATCTCACATTCTGATTGCCGTTTGGTAGATCCTATCAGTAGGGCTGATTGAGAAGGATTCTGAAGCTGTATGGGGTTGTTACAGGGCACGCTCAGTGAATCACCGCCAACACCATTAAGGGTTAAACAGTGAGAGGTTTATTATAGCTGGCTAGTGACACTCGCTAGAGTCCAGTCTCTGTGAAGGCCCCCACCTTAGGGTGGTCTGGGAAAAGAAACGAAACATATCCTGTTGGGGCATGTCTCCAAAGGAATGAAACAACACATATCCTGGTGGGTATGTCTCCAAAGGAACAGAACATATCCAGGTGGCCATGTCTCCATTCAATAGCAAAGTGACAGCAGTAAGCTTATTCTTTTACAGAAGTGGGAGTAACTGGTTATGCAAGATAGCACAGTGGGTGAGTTATTATAGCTTTGGAATCGGCCAGGGCCGGTTGGGTGCTTTCCAGCTCTGAGTTCTGGGAAATGTTTATATTGTTGGCCTCACCTAGAGTGAGATGTCCTACTTAGCCTCACAACCGCCATTTTGGGAAATGTTTATATTGTTGGGCTCGCCTAGAGTGAGATGTCCTACTTAGCCTCACAACCGCCATTTTGGGTATCTGGCGGCCATATTACAGGGTGGGCTCAGGTGGAAAAAGTTCAGTGACTGGCTAGTGATAGGTTTGGGGGACAGGGCCACACCACTTACTGCAGGAGCAGTGGTACAGTGGTTTCCTATCCTTGCCATGCCTGCTTCCAGGGGACATAGTATAGGACCTGCTATCCTAGCAATTTAATTATGGTACTGCATGGGGGTTCTGTGATTATGTGGATTCTTTTTATTGCTAGCATAAAAAGAATGCACAAAATAAGTAGTTTCAGAGACAAAACCAGTTTTATAGCAAAACTTCAACTTGAGTAGAATTCTGTAAAAATTGAATATATTCTCTTTTTGGTTAATGTAAAGTTTACTACAAATTATCTTTCAGTTCTTGTTAAAATTATTTTTTTGAAAATGTACCAGTTCACCTTCCATCCCTATGAGTTTGTTCTATGATAAAAGAGTGTTACAGAATTTCAGGGTTATTCTTATGAAGGCTGTTCATTGTATATAAATGTAGATTGAATCTGTATTTACATCAAGATACATATTCATTTTTAATCTTTGACAATCCATCTGCATTTTATGTACATGTAATTCATTTGTCCTAAAAGCTAAGTCTCTAAAAAATTTTAGGCTTTGAGATTTGATTCAACCTCCCTTTTTAATATGTCTATAATCTTTGTTCTTTGCATTCTAGACTTTTCTAGAAGTCAAAAAAGAAAGTTATTTTAATATTTAATAATTTAACTTAAAATACAGTGCCGGCGTGCCTGCGTGGCTCATTCAATTAAGCGTCTGCCTCCGCTCAGGTCAGAATCTCAAGGTCCTGGGATCAAGCCCCATGTCAGGCTCCCTGCCCAGTGGGGATTCTGCTTCTCCCCATGCTTGTGGTGATCCATGCATGCCCTCTTTATCAAATAAATAAATAAAATCTTTAAAAAATAAAATAAAATACACTTCCAGATATAGTAAAGGATTTTGCATATAGTAACGTTCTGTTCTCTGGGTTATTGTTTAACACCATTCCTAACATGACCAGATTCTGGATTTATCCTTCTGTCTGGCTTTGAAAGCCTATGAGATAGTTTTGTCATTACTGAGAGTTATAATGCTGGTTGAGTTTTCTGACAAATGTTTTTATTCTACAACATTTTATTCATCTGTTAAAAGTTTTAATATACAGCGAGAAGAAACTCCCCTCTGGGGAGGAGCATTTAATGGTGGTTATTACCATGTAGTTGCTTTAATGGCAGTTTTCTTCCTTAATCAGATGTAAGTTGAAGCTGCAGCAGAAAACGATGTCTCTGTGGTCTTGGGTCAATCGGCCTGGCGAACTGAGTAAGTTCACCAATCCTCTCTTTGAAGCCAACAATCTTGTCATCTGGCCTTCAGTTGCTCCACAGAGTCTTCAGCTATGGGAAGGTAAGCTGTGCATCCTTTGCAGACTTTTTATTGATAGTCAGGGATCCTCTCTGAACTGCCTCTGAGTACCTGCTGTTGTTGATAAGATGGTGAGTGGACCTGACCCTCAGACCTGTGTGTGACTGCTCTTTTGTTCTCAGTGTGAACGTGGTTCTCTCTTTCACCTGCATTATCTAGTCAAATTTGTTTTGTTCAGTCCCCATTTCAGAAATAAACAATGATAGTTCGATGGATACTGCTGTTTATATTGGACATTTTCCTTCGGTAGAAGATACATTACTGTTTTTAATTGTGATTACAAATTTGCCAACTTAACCATGTTTAGGTGTACAGTTCATTCTTGTCAAGTATGTTACTGCTATTGCTAAACAGATCTCCAGAACTTTTCTTCTTGCAAATCTGAAACTCTCTACTCACTAAACAGCCTCCCATTGCCCCTGGTAACTACTATTCTGCTTTCTGTGTCTGTGAGTTTGACAACTCTAGATACCTCATATGAGTGGGATCAGGTAGTATTTCTCTTTTTGTGACTGACTTCTTTCACTTTACATAATGTCCTCAAGAATCATCCATCTTGTAGCCGGTGTCGGAATGTCTAAGGTTGAATAGTTTTCCATCATATGTGTTTACATTTTTTTTAATCCATTCTTACACTGATGGCACTTGGATTGCTTCTGCCTCTTGGCACACAGATACACAAATATCTCGTTAAGACAGGGCTTTTGATTTTGGGGGGATGTGTACCCAGAAGTGGAATTGATGGATCATATGATAATTTTGTTTAATTTTTGAGGAACCACCATACCATTTTCCATAACAGTTATACCATTTTACAGTTCTACCAACAGTGTACAAGAATTCCAATTTCTCCACATCCTTGCCAACACTTGTTATTTTTGGATTCCCCCCCCCCCTTTGTAGTGGCCATTCTAATGGGTATTAGGGAAAGTATTTGTGTAAGAAAGTTGGTAGGTAGTTGGGTTAGGAATAAATTGTAAGCTCCAAGCAGATGGTTTCTGTTTCTTTTATTAAGTAGTCATTGGGAACGTTTCTTCTTGTTAAATGCAATAGAAGGATTAATGAACCAGTTATTCTGGTAAGGTTCTAGAAATATACATAATGTTATCAATGCAGTGCTGCACATATCTCATTGTTCATGGGAACAATAATTCATACTTAATTTTCCAATCCATTCTAAAGAAGGTATTTAACCTAAATTAATTTTTCAGACTCCTGAAATTTATCTCCATAAATACCAAAGCTTATTTTTAAAAATCTAACCAAAATCTAAAATATATTAGCCCTCCATTAAACAAAGATTACAAAATGCCACTTCTTTTTAATCATTTGAGGCTAATAAGTATATCTTTATTCATCTTTGTATTTTTTTAAGTTTTATTTATTTGAGAGAGAGCATGCGTGGGGGCAGGGAGGCGAGCAGAGTAAAAGGAAGAGAGAGAGTTTCAAGCAGACTCTTGCACTGAGCCCAGTGCAGTGCTTGATCCCACAACCCCGAGAATATGATCTGAGCCTAAACCAAGAGTCAGACACTTAACCAACTGAGCCACCCAGGCGCCCCTCAACTTTTTATTAACAGCACAAAGCCTACGCACAAGGAATGCTAGCTGTTTGGTAATTGAACTGAATTGTCATAAATGTCAGCTACTTTACCACATTTTAATACGTTATTCCCACAAAGGCAATTCATGTGTGGGAAACTGCCCTTTATCTGTAAAAGGGCCTCAGATTGCTTTGCTCTGTCAGTTTGAGGCTGAGTCTGTTTCTGTCACTTCTCTGAGTGTCAGCTCTCACATCTCATTCCTTTTGGCATATCTGTCATTAGCTGCTTCCTTCCTCCTCAGTTTATGCTTCTAATTTAATCTGTCGAGATGTCCCCAAGTTAGAGTTGTGGGAAAGCAGCCTTATATAGTCTCCAGATTCTCGGAGTCTGAGCTTTAGTGCTTTGGGAATTTCTGGCTGCTCGGAACTTAGATGTTGTAGAGTCACCAGTGCAGGATCAATGATCTCTTAAATGAGAAATTACAGCCAAACCTTTTGTTAAAGATTTCTGAGACAGTTTACCTGGAAGCCACTGTCATGTGTAATAACTGAAGTAAGAGACTAGCTGCTTGGGAGTAAAGCCATATTTGGAGTTGGATGGCCTAAGTTATGATTTAACTAGTTTTTACTGAACCTCAGTGAGAGTTTAGAGGTGAAATGACTGGAGGAAATCTTGTTACATAAATGAATTCCTACCATTCCATTAAGAACAAGAGTTTCCGTATGTGTTTAGTTCCCCAACTTAGAAATGGAAGAAATTCTGTGTGAGGTAAAATCTTCTTATAGTGTGTATATGGGTTGTAGAACGAGATTACTCTTTGACCTTAAGATATCTCTCTTCTGTTTGTTTACATCATAGGTAGCTATCAGTATTAAGTAATTCCTAAATTGAAGAACAGGATTTGCCCTGAGGAGACATATCCAAAAAATTCCTGTTAAAACTGATGTCAAAAAAATACTGCCTATGCTTTCCTCTAGGAGTTTTATCATTTCTGTTCTTACTTTAAATCTTTACTCCATTTTGAGTTTATTTTTGATATGATGTAAGAAAGGGGTCCAGTACATTGTTTTGCATGTAGCTGTCCAGTTTTTTGAGCATCATTTATTGAAGAGACTGTCTTTTCCCCACTGTATATTCTTGCCTACTTTGTTGAAGAGTAATTGACTATCTAAGTAGGGGCTTATTGCTGGGCTCTATTCTGTTTTGTTGATCTGTGTCTGTTTTTGTGCTGTTAGCATACTGTTTTGGTTACTGTAGCTTTGTAATATATCCTGAAATCAGGGAAGATGATACTCCAGCTTTGTTCTTCTCTCAAAATTGCTTTGTCATTTGTGTTTTCATACAGATTTTAGGATTATTTGTTCTATTTCTGTGAAAAATACCTTTTGATAGGGATTGCATTGAATCTGTAGATGCTTTGGATAGTATGGGCATTTTAACAATATTCTTCCAGTCCATGAGCATGGTATATCTTCCCATTTATTTATGCTGTCTTCAGTTTCTTTTATCAATGTCTTACAGTTTCCAAAGTACAGGTCCTTTACCTCCTTAGTGAAAGATCTTCCTCCTATCCCTAGGTATTTTTTTATGCAACTATAAGTGGATTTTTTATCTCAGTTTCTTTGGTACTTCATTGTTAGTATATAAAAATGTGGGTTTATGTGTATTAATTTTGTATCCTTCAACTTTACTGAATTTATTATTTTCAATCGTTTTTTGGTGGAGTCTTCAGGATTTTTTATGTATAGTATCGGGTCATCTGCAGGTAGTGGCAGTTTTACTTTGTTTCCAATTTGAGAGCCTTTTATTTCTTTTTCTTGTCTGATTTATGGGCTAGGATCTCTAATACCATGTTGAATAAAAGTGTTAGTAAGAGTAGGCCTCCTTGGGCGCCTGAGTGGCTCAGTGGGTGAAAGCCTCTGCCTTCGGCTCCAAAGAGTAGGCCTCCTTAACTTGTTTGTGATCTGGAGTGTATGCTAGCTGTTGTTTGTCATACACGGCCTTTAGACCCAGTTTGTTGTGAGTTTTTAATAATAAATGAATGTTGAATTTTATTAAATGCTTTGTCTGCATCTATTGAGATAATCACGTGGTTTTATCCTTGTTTTTGTTAATGTGGCATATTGTGTTGATGGATTTGTGGGTATTTAACCATGCTGGCATCCCTAGAATAAATCCTGCTTGATCTTGGTATATGAATGCTTTTCATGTATTGAATTCTGTTTCCTGACATTTTGTTCAGGATTTTTGCATCTATGTTCATCAGGGGTTTTGGCCTATAATTATTTTTTCATGCTCTGTTTGTTTGGTTTTGGTATCAGGGTAAATGCTGACCTCATGGAATGAGTTTGGAAACATTCTTTCCGCTTCAACTTTTTGGAATAGTTAGAAAAGAATATGTATTAACTCTTCTCTATATGTTTGGTAGAATTCACCTGTGAAGCCATCAGGTCCTAAGCTTTTGTTTGTTGGGAAGTTTAGGTTTTTAAATAATGATGTGTGTGATTCTACTGTTGCCTTAACTGTCACTTTTCTAGTGAAAGTGATTTTACACATGTTATCAGGTCCTACAGGTCTGGGTAAAGTTCTATAATTGAAAAAAAAAAAGATTTGTATTGTGGAACTGGAAAATTTATGGCATTGTAAGTTAGCAGCTTTTTTATAATCCTGGATATATCAGAGAATAGTGTTTTAATCCATTTCATAATTTTATGGGGGGATTTGACGAATGAATGATTATGTACAGAGAAATGGTAACATTTTAGTGTATTTAGTTACACTTTTAGTATCTCAAGATTCTTGCCTATTTCAGAGTATAATAAAACATAGATGTGAACTGTAAAAAAAAAAAAAGGAATGTATCATGTATGGAATAATGTTAATCCATTGTATGTTTCTTTTTGCCTTCTATCTTCCTTTACTGGATTCAATAGGTATTTTCCTACGTTGGAACAGATCCTCCAAGTATTTGGATGAAGCATATGAAGAAATGGTTAACATCATTGAATATAACAAGGAATTACAAGCAAAAGTAAATGTGCTTAGGAGGCAGTTGGCAGAACTGGAAACTGAGGATGGGATGCAGGAGAGTCCCTGAAAAGTCTCCCCACAACCTACATAAATAAGGACCTTCCTAGACCTGAATTCACCTCTCTCTCCTTTGGCCCTTCAGTTCACTTTTACACAGTAGCCTTGAACATAAGGCTTTAGATGTGAGAACCCTCTAATGTAGTGGATTTCTCAATACTTTATGAATGAAACTTACTGTAATTAGTCATGTTTCATGTGGCCTATTAGGCCTCTTTACTTTGGGAGCAGAAAGGAGGTGCTAGTCATTTTATTTTATGTGAAACAGGTGACCTATTTAATGCCTTTTGTGTTATATGCCATTTAATCCTAAAATTTTTTCTGTGTCTACTTTCCAAACAGTGCTCCAGACCAGTCAAGGATATGATTAATCTCTTTAGGGAATATTTGTTAGTTTTAAAAAAGATCAGACTTTTAAACACTCCAAACACAGAAATATTTTTCAAAACTGTAATGGTTGATAAACCAAGAATTTTGTGATTAATATGCTGTTTCCAACACACTGCCCTTCTCTTTAAAATAGCTTTGGATTAACAAAGCTGAAATCATTCTCATTCTGGTTTGTCAAGAAGGGAAAATCTGAATATTCAAAGTAAATATTTTTACAAGGATTATAGGTATAATCCTCTGATATTTAAGTAAATTTTAGCAGTAAAAAGTAAAAGTATGTGCAATATAGAAATGAAGTAGGAATTTGTTACTGATAGAGTATCGTTAATGTTGAATTGTTTTTTCAGGTTTTTGACCATATATATTAAATGTGTATCAAATGCTGGATATCCCATTAAACCATCATTTAGGATAGATGTTAGTTTGTTATAATTAAGCTACAAATACGGTTTCCTTAAACCAGAAATGCACTGCCCTTTGAAGTTCTTACTGCACTGTTTCATGTATCTATATGTGTTAAGTTTTATTGTGTTTTGTTTTATTTTTAAATATTCTAACAGTTTACTAATACTAAGCTTAAACCTTTCATGTTGGCCTGAGCCTTTTGAAAATTTATCTTGCCTCTGCTGATTTGTTCATTATATGTTAGACAAATCTAACTGAAGTGGAGCTGAAAGCTTACAAACATGACACAGCTATGTTTTAAACTGCTGAAACAGATTGAAATGTTTCAGTGTTATGACTGAGTTTATGCTATGATAGTTTATGCCTGCTATGCTAAAAGTTTGTGGTTCAGTGCTTTCTATATACATTTCTGCTTTGTGACACTGTTCATTTTAATAAATACTATCAATTCTAGTTTTCCATTAAAAGGATAGTTGAAGAATAAATGTTTAATACCATTTACACCCCATCTCTTAATAACCATTTCAGTGTAAAGCACACCAAAACTGAACCCTGCTTTAGAGCTATGTACTGAGCTAAAAATATAATTTAAAAAATATCTAATCTAGCAAGCATAATCTATGGCCACATTCAGACACCGTGGAAAATAGCAAATACTTTCTTTCTCCAGTTCCCAAACTTCATCTTTTTTCTGTTTTCTTGGACCGGTAGCAAAAGGGCTAGACAACAGCAACACATATCAGAACTCTTCTTTGGTATATTTGTCTGCCTTCTTCTCTAAGCTCAGATTTACTCTCGACTTATTTTCTTGGCTATAGTTACGAGTCTTCAGGCATTAAAACACTCACAAAAAGGCTACAGCAAGGAGCAAAGGAGATCTTGCTATCGATATTTCCATGTTGTGTGAAATGTTTATATTAATATTTTAGGAGGAAATACTCTAGTTTTTTTGTCACCCTTAAAATTGCTTGCTGTATTTGTTCATGCAGCTGATCTTTTTGTTTGATTTTGTTTTTGTCTCAAGAATAGATACAAAGGAGCCTTTCTTAATTAACGGACCCAGACGGAAAACCATTTAAAGTTTTGTTTTGTTGTTGTTGTTTTTAGTGATTCTTTAGAATTGACTCCTGCTGGTGACATTGGCCATTGGGCCTCTGTGGATGGGAGCTTTTATTAGGCTTGGTCATGGAGAAACTGTATGCCATCAATTTATACCCAGCTTCCTGATGAACATTTTATGTGTGAGACAAAGTCCAATAATAGCATAGTGTTTCTTTTTCTCTTATTGAGGCAGCAGTCTTAAGCTGTTTGGACAAGTTTGCATTTTATTATTAATTTGTAATTCAGGATTGTGCAAACCTCAGTTCTGTTTAAAGGTCACAAAAACAAACTTTGATATCAGTGCATTTTCAAAGAGGACATATAATAATGCAAATATTAGGGTTTTCCCAAACTCAAGAACTGTGTCAAAGGTGCATTGTCAATATAATTTAAAGAAGGATTTTAGCAATATTATGAAGTTACCTATTCCTTAGATGAGAGGAATACATAAAATGAATATACTCATTAGAAGATACCTGTTAAACATTAAGTTTGGAGAATTACCTTTGATAAATGTGGCTTTAAAAACTTGAGTGAAGAGAGTGGTGGCAGAATTAATGAGCAAATGAATTACCCCCTAGGAGCCAATAATAATCAAGTGAGGTATAATCAAGTTTATATATATTAAGCATCTTATGTATTCATTTATAGTAAAGGCTGCTTTATATTTTGGGGATGCAAAAGTAGGTCCTACAGAGAATATTCTGAAAATAAAAAAGATTGCTATAGTCTTCTATCAGCAAATACAGGGGCCATTAGATTTTAAATTAACAATTTTTTTTTAGAAACCACAAGAACATAGTTGGTTGATTATATTAAGATTTTGAAACTTTTGGGGTGGAAAGACTGTTCAGTAATTAATTGGTCAAGATTTTTCATTCTGGTTTTATTAAATGAGAAGAAAACAAGCAGAAACTATAAAATCTAGTGGCATTCAAACAACCTATAAGTATATTTTATTTCTAAAAGAATTAGGCATTTAAAATAAGACTTTAAAGTGATTTTGGGAAAACTTTGGAAGACAACAGTCATGTCAGACCCCATACGGGTAATTTCAAAGCTCTCTTAGAAGTCTGAAGACTGATTTACAGAGGTGATATGTCATTGCTTTTCTTTTTAAAGGATGAAATTTAGTGACATTTTTGTCTTTGAGTCACTCAGTATTTATACTAAATTAAAAAATCAGTATCATGGAAAGGATCTGATCAGTACTTTGTCTCTTGAAGTGAAAAATAGAAGAAACATTTTGCTGTAGTCAAAAAAAAAAAAATCTGCATGGTGCCTGGGTGGCTCAGGTCATGGTCCCAGGGTCCTGGGGCCTGTCCCCATGTTGGGGTCGCTGCTCAGTGGGGAGCCTGCTTCCCCCTCTCCTGCTGCTCACGCTATTTCTCTCTCTCTCCCCCCCTCTAATTAATCAATTAATTAAAATGAATTAGAATCTGCCTAGTAGACATATAACTCTTGTAGTTAATCTGGCTTCAGAATGAGCTATTTTAATTGACAGACTTAACCAGGTCATCAGGTTCACTTATTATCAGACCCCAACCTGAGGCAAAATTTTGGTATTCATCCATATCCAGATGTAATGAGTGAAAACTACAAGAGGGTATCATGAGCACCCTTTATCAGAAAGTTATTTCCTGGACCCAAAAAAAGAAAAAAAAAGGGGGCAAATTTTAGAATAGTTGATCCCCTGTCCTGGCAGCTTCGAAATTTACAGGAGAAGGAAGTCATTCAATACATCTGATACAAGTTAATATACCTCAAGACAACACAGATTAGTCATTTATTATTCTTTTTTTTAAAAAAATATTTTATTTATTTATTTGACAGAGAGAAACACAGCGAGAGAGGGAATACAGGCAGGGGGAGTGAGAGAGGGAGAAGCAGGCTTCCCGCCGAGCAGGGAGCCCAATGTGGGACTCGATCCCAGGTCTCCAGGATCATGACCTGAGCCGAAGGCAGTCGCTTAACCAACTGAGCCACCCAGGTGCCCCTATTTATTATTCTTTAATGTGAGTTAGATCTTTTCCCCCTCCAGAGCTGATATCCTAAGTTTTATTACCAGATAGTATTTTTATGCAGTTCACCATCTTAACAAAAAACGTTTAAAGACTGGTTTCTCCATTAATATTTATTCTCAGATGATATGAAATGCTAATTTTCTTATAGTATCAGGTTTTTTCTTTTTTCCTGAGTAAACTATTTCTACCATCACTGAGTCTTCATATCGTGTCCATAGCATTGTCTTCCTTTAAACCAATAGCTTAGATGAGATTCTATGAAACTGTAGAATGAAGTTTTGGAAAGTTTGAGCTTCTTATCTAAATTCCCCTTAAGAAAGTTCTATTTTTGAACTCCATTGTGGAACTGTAGTTTGTGCTTAATTTAGCGAAAGATAGTGGGGCTCACTGTAGACACTACATTGTCCTGGAAAATAATTCTTGATGAGAGCTTCCTGGTGTTTAGAAACATTCTTTTTAACCATCTGTGAATATACAGATTAATTGTATTAGTAATTTGTAATAAAAACAAGTTACGCAACACTGCCTATGTCTCTGCCCAAGACATTTTCCATTTATTTCACTTTTACAATGTGCATATCTTTGGAGACATAGATTTACACAAATACACGAGTTCTGTTGCGTAGAATCCTTATAGATCTATCACCATCTACACAAAAAATGTACTTGCACAATTTAGTTATATATAAAAAAGAATATGTATTTCTTCAATAGCCAGGTATTTGGATTGTATTCTTGATATATTTGAATGTGACTCTTGGATTTAAGTGCACTATTATTCATGTCTTACACAATAAAATTGCACTGTATGGCAAATATGTGTATAACGTATGCTTTGCTAAAACCTCAGAGTGCTGTAATGGACAGGTTTCTATTATGTGAACTTGTCTATATATAGTCTTAGGGAAAAATTCTAAACTTTTTAAAGTCTCTGTAACATTTTAATATTATTTGTAATATTCCCTATGTGATCAGTTCACTTATGTCCTAAAACTGGAATCATTCATCGTGAGTTGGCTGCTTTGTCAAGGTTAGTTTACTTAATCATGAAACAGTCTTGTCGAACATGGTACTCTTACCTTAGTATAGAAGATGTGTGTGGTATGCTCTCTGCCTCGGAGGACTGTTGCACAGATGCTAGTGTTAAATGTCTACAGACAATAGTAATAAAATTTGAATATATTCAAATGCTGGTAAATTAAATCTATAGGCTGACTTTAATTTTTTTCAAATATCTGTGAAGGTTTTGGCAGTGTCTCAGAACTGCTCTGTATAAACCTTATATTTTGAAAAAATTCAGAGCCACAAAAAAAGTGATCTCCCATATGCTGTTCAACTACATTGAATAATTAACATCACATTTGACTTGACACTCCTGATTGTGTATGTATATTATTGCTATTTTGCTGAAACATTCAAGGGTAAACCACAGACATCATGACCTTTCTACATAAATATTTCAAAGATATCTCTAAAGATTTAGGAATATATATTATACATTCTGTTTATTCAGTTTGTATCACCATGAATAAGTCAATGAAGGAAAAGAGAAAGCTCTCTGTCAGAATAGATAGCCAACTATGAAACATAGGAAGAATGACAATATTAGAAAGTCACTATTTTGCAGTCACTGTAGTAATGATCTAGGCAGTCGTCTGTGGATGCTAAAACTGGCAGGTGAGTTTTTAAGGGAAAGCATGGAGTCTCAAAGTATCTTTCCATAACAGTTAGAACGAGGGAACATAGTAACTTTACAGTGAAGGAACCAGGTAGATATCACCTTACCCAAGCACAATTAACAATAATAGGAATGGGACATACCAGCATCATGGAGCATAACTACTAAGAGCAATGCATCACTTCTGTGGCATTTTGGATTTTTTGTTTTGTTTTACTAAGATTTTACTCATTTATTAGAGTGAGTGAGTAAGGTGGGAGGAGGGAGGAGAGGGATAAGTAGACTGCACTGAACACAGAGCCTGATGTGGATGTGATTCCAGGACCCTGAGACCACAACTTGAGCTGAACTCAAGACTCAGATGCTTAACCGACTGAGCCACCCAGGCACACCTTTTGTGGCATTTTTGTAAAAACAAACCAGAAAAGCACAACCTGGATCTAATTATAAGGGACCATCTACAACATAACCAGCCTGTATGACGTTTATAGAAGAAAAGGAAAGACGAAAACTTTTTGTAAGTTTGAACTTATTTCAAAAACTTTAAGAACTCAAAGTGAACAGAAAACAGCAGTTGACATTCATACAAAGCTATAGAATTAAAAAGAAAATATTTCAGCTGATGAAAATCATCCCTCAAAATGAAACACAAAACTGACACACATTCCAAAAGGAATAAATAACTTTAAGGAAAACTTCCACATATGATATGAGAAAATACCTCAAGTGATAAACTACAAAACTTTAAAAAGTAAACTAAAAACAAAGCAGGAAGAGAGAAAATAAGAGTTGAGTAAACTCAGGAAAGAATGTGAGGAATAAAAAGACAAAGTCATCTTAGAGATTACAAGGCCCTTGAGGGAGAACAGGTTCAACTGAAAGTGTATGAAAGATAACTGAAAGTATGAGAGGCCAGAGTGAAAATTTTTTGAAATAAGTGAAAAGGGTCACAGAGAAAAAGTTCAACATAGAGGCCGCACAAAGAAGACCCAATGTACGAATAATTGGAAGTCCTTGAAGAAGAAAAATAATGGAACAGAACTAATATTTAAACCTATAATTCAAAAAGAGTTTCCAGAAATGAAGAATGTCTCAGATCCAGATTGGTCAATTCCAAGACATATCCTAGTAAAAGCATTAGACTTTAAAGAGGAAAACAAAATCCTCAGCATGTCTAGACAAAAAGAGTCAAATCAGGTTGTTAGAATTCTCAATGACAACATACAAAGATAAATAAGGAGAAGAGCATTTTCAAAATATGCAAAAGTATGAGCCAAGGATTTTATATTCAGCCAACCTGTATTTCAGGAGTCAAAGCAGAGTTTTTAAGTATGCAAGAACCCCAGGTAATGCTATAATCAAGAGTACTTCCTGGGAAATCTGAAAGAATGGATTTCATCCAATTAAGAGATGACTGGGAAAACTGTAAATTAGGGTGCTAAGTATACTGTAACTGTAGATCCAAGATTAATACAAGGGGTTGAAAAATATTGGGTAGAAAGGATATATTTTGGCAGAAATACTGAAAATTTTTTAAATAAGGGAAAAATGGGACAAAGTAAAAG
Organism: Spilogale gracilis; assembly: GCA_004023965.1. Lineage (NCBI taxonomy): Eukaryota > Metazoa > Chordata > Mammalia > Carnivora > Mephitidae > Spilogale > Spilogale gracilis. The sequence goes on from PITA01003938.1 coordinate 55,704, forward strand.
AAGCTCCTTGGCTGTCATTTAATTAATAGGTAGGAGTCAAGGATATGATTTAAACCCCGCAAATCAAACCACAGAATGTGAAGTGAGGACAAAGGCTAGATGTCTATGGCCACCTTTATAAATAGTATTAGAAATTTATCTCTAGAAAAACTTCCATTTTTTTTCTACCCAAGGAAATAAAAACTACAAAGGAAAAACAAATACAGTAAACATACCATGATACACACAGTAAATATAAGAAAACAAAGTACAATTGGAATCAAACACCAACCAATGAATGTGAATGGCCTTGAGTCATCTATTTAAAGAAAAAAAATCTCCAAATTGACTTATAAAGTAAAATGCAACTCCATGCTGTATACACCAGACAAAATTAAAGTAACTCAAAAACTTAAAATCATGTACTAGTCATGGCTCAAGATATTACAGAGCTACAATAATCAAAACAGCATTGTACTTGCATAAACGCAAAGATCAGTGGGACAGAATGGAGAGCCAAGAAATAAACCCTCATCTATGTGGCCAGATGATCTTCGATAAGCATACCAAGACTACATGATAGGGGAAGGACAGTCTCTTCAAAAAATGTTGCCAGGAAAACAATACCCACATGCAAAAGAATTTTTTTAGTTACTCTATGCCATATATAAAAACACAGTGGATTAAAGATGTAATAATACTTGAAACTAGAAGAAAACAAGGGAAAAGCTTCATGACATTGGACTTGGTAATGACTCTTGGATATGACACCAAAAACACAGGCAACAAAAGCAGAAATAGACTACATTAAACTTAAAAACTTTTGCACATCAAAGGAAACAATAGAATGATATGGCAGTGTACAGAGTGGGGAAAAATACTTGCCGATCATGTCTAATGGGGGGTTAAAATCCAGGATACAAAGGGAATTCCCATAACTCAACAAAATAACCAGATTTAAAAATGGACAAAGGACTTACATAGACATTTCTCCAAAGAAGATGTACAAGTAGGAAAGCCTATGAAAAGACATTCAGTATCACTAATCATTGGAGAAATGCAAATCAAAACCACAGCGAGATATCTCAGATCCATTAGGATAACCACTATCAGAAAAACAATACATAACAAGTGTTGAGTATGTGGAGAACCTGAGATCCTTGTGTGCCATTTGGTGGGAATGTCAAAAGGAACAGCCACTATGGAAAACAACATAGATGTTCCTCAAAAAATTAAAAATAAAATTATATGATGCAACAATCCCACTTCTTGTCATATATCCAGAAGAATCTAAAGAAGTGTTTGGACACCCATGATTACTGTAGCAATATTCACAATAGCCAAATAACTCAATATTCATCAATGGATTAAACAAACAAAATGCGGTATACACAAAAGAGGAATATTACTAATTTTCAAAGATTTATTTATTTGAGAGACAGCATGAGCAGATGGAAGGTAAAGAGGCATAGGAAGAGAGAAGCTCCTCAGTGGGGAGCCTGGTGTGGGGCTCCATCCCAGGACCCTGGGATCATGATCTGAGCCAAAGGCAGATGCTTAACCGACTGAGCCACCCACATGCCCCTTATTCAGTTTTTAAAAAGGAGTTCCTGGGGCGCCTGGGTGGCTCAGTCATTAAGTGTCTGCCTTTGGCTCAGGTCATGATCCTTGAGTCCCAGGATCAAGCCCCACATCGGGCTCCCTGCTCAGTGGGAACCCTGCTTCTCCCTCTCTCCTCCTGCTTGTGTTCCCTCTCTAGCTGTGTTTCTGTCAAATAAATAAAAATCTTTAAAAAAATAAAATAAAAAATAAAAAGGAGTTCCTGTCACATGCTATGTCATGTATGGAACCTAAAGACATGCTAAATGAATAAGCCAGTGACAAAAAGACAAATGCTGTATGATTCACTTATATAAAATGTCTAAAGCAGTCAAATCTGTAGGAACAGAAAGGACAATGGTGGTTGCCATAGGTTGGATGGAGGGGGAAATGGGGAGTTATTGTTCAGTTATTTTCTTTAAATAGTAGAATTCAATTTTGCAAGATGAAAATATTCAGTATTGTTAAGTATATTCACATTGTTGTAGAAATTCACAATATATATATATACTGAACTGTACACTTAAAATGGTTAGGAAGGTAAATTGTGTTTTTTATTGTTATTTTGAAAATTTATAATGAAATAATGTGAGTTTAATATACCTGCTTCCAACTTACAAATATTAGTGCAAATTCAGAATAAAATAAGTTCTTTAAAATGCATTTACAGTGATATTAAGAAGTTGATGGTAGACACATCTAACCTTGTATTTCCACACAGAAATGTTGAAAAACAAATTTCAGATCCAAGTTTGTCAGAACTCTGGAAAAGAGTCCCCGTTTTGCAGTAACAAAGTAAATGCTGAATGAATTCAAAGGTGACTTGAAAACTGTAGGAAAATTTGAGGCATTTTTTTTTTACATGCCACTGTCCCATCCCTTTCCAGCATAGTCTTGAAACCGTGCCAGTCTCTTATCATTGTGAGCCTCTGGTGTCTCATTGTGAAGAAAGCAGAGCAGACTTTGATCAAATACATTGCTTACATCTGTTGTGACCTGTCTAGAGGACACCTGAAGGACTGACAGAACAGCTTCATGTAACTCAGAACTTAGACTGGAAGGCTTTCTCCCAAAATATTGTAAGGAGAACTAACAACCTGCAAACGCCTGGGGCAAAATATAGTCAAGATATTTAACAGTCAAGATACTTAAGGCCTGGGAGGAAAAGCTGGGGAAGATTCTTTGAGAAATCAAGATACTCAAAGGAACTCGTATGTATAGAGCACTTAGAAGTCCACATGCATCCCTGAATTAAGTTGTATGTTGAGAAAATTGTTAAGAAGATCCTAAGTTTCCACTCACAAGTGATCCCTAGGTTCAGTGCAAGACTGGTGTTGAAGGAGGGCCACAACACAGAACTGATCTGCAAAGACTGGAAGAAGTATTTTTTGTTTGCTTGTTTTTGGTTTTGTTTTGTTTTTAAGATTTTATTTATACAACACAGAACTGATCTGCAAAGACTGGAAGAAGTATTTTTTGTTTGCTTGTTCTTGGTTTTGTTTTGTTTTTAAGATTTTATTTATTCGAGACAGAGAAAGAGCACGTGAGTGATGGGGCTGGGCAGAGGAAGAGGGAGAAGCACACTTTCCCACTGAGCAGGGAGCCCAACATAGGCTCCATACCAGGACTCCGAGATCATGATCTGAGCTGAAAGTAGACACATAATTGACTGAGCCACAAGGCGCCCTTGTTTTCTAGTTATTTTTTTAAGTTCCTGGCATTCCAAGAAAACTGCCAAAACATTAAGACTAGGAGGGGAAGGAATAGAGATCTCAGTGACCACACATGGCAAGCAATACAGTCTTTGCAAAAGTAGTTTGGAAAAGCAACTAAAGAAGTAGTCTATTACAACCTTAAATAGTAGTAAAACAAAAAGTCCCAAGCAAACCCTGTGAAAGTATAAGAATTTAATTTCCAGAGTTACCACATTATAATATTCAAATGTCTAATTTTCTTTTTTTTTTTTTTAAGATTTTATTTATTTATTTGACAGAGAGAAACACAGCAAGAGAGGGAACACAAGCAAGGGGAGCGAGAGTGGGAGAAGCGGGCCTCCCGCCAAGCAGGCAGCCCGATGCGGGGCTCAATCCCGGGTCCCCGGGACCATGACCAGAGCCGAAGGCAGTCGCCCAACCAACCGAGCCACCCAGGCGCCCCCAAATGTCTAATTTTCAACAACAAAAAAATCACAAGCATGCAAAAAAACAAAAACAAAGCCCAAAAACCCAGGAAAGTATGAACCCTTCAAAATAATAAATTTTATAAAATTTAATAAATAGAAAGTCTCCCTGAGAAATTTTAGACGTTGGAGTAACTAGAAAAAGACTTTAAAATAACTGCCTTTTGGTTTGTATCCCCATTTTAATTTTCTACAGGATTTAAACAACAAAGACATAGAAAATAATTATAAATCTATGTTATCTGGCACACACTGTATAATGATGTAATTTGTGATATCAATAACAAAGGGTGGGAGACAGCTATATATAAGAGCCAGGGTTTTATAAGCTAGTAATGTTAAATTGATAGGGGCCTCTGGGTGGTTCAGTCTGTTAAGCGTCTGACTCTTAATTTCAACTCAGGTCATGATCTCAAGGTCATGAGATCAAGCCCCCTGCAGGATCTGTGTTGAGCAATGAGCCTGCTTAAGATTCTCTTTTTCTACCCTACCCGCCTACTGGTGCTCACACATTCTTTCTCTCTCTCTCTAAACAAACAAACAAACAAAACTGGTAAAATAAAAAATTTTAAAAAGGCCTCTTTCCCTTTAAATAAATAAAGTTGTTATCAGTTCAAATTAGATTGTTATAACTTTAGGTTGCTATTTGTGATGCTTATAGTAACCATAAAGATGATATCTATGGAGGAAGAAATGAGGAAAAAATGACAAAATCTAAAGTCACTACAAATAATAAACACAAAAGATAATAGTAATGGAGGAAATTAAGGACAAAAAGCTATAAGACATACAGAAAATGCCAAAATGGCAGAAGTAGATTCTTCTTTATCAGTAATTATTTTAAATGTAAGTAGATTACAAATTACAATAAAAGGCAGAAAAGGGAAGAATAAATTTGAAAAACACCATGATCTGGGTATGAAAATTTCATTCCACATTCAAAAATTAATTGATGTAATCCATTACATAACAGGCAAAAGAAGAAAAAAAATCGCATGATCCAATTAATGGATTTAGAAAAAGCATTTAACCAATAGCAACTTCAATTCATTATAAAAACTCAAAGCAGATTAAGAATAGAGAACTTCCTCAACTTGATAAAGAACATCTATGAAAAGCCTATAGCTAACATCATACTTATTGGCAAAAAAAAACCTTTCCCACTAAGATCAGGAACAAAGCAAGGGTATCCCCAAAGGGATACACATTGAAAATGAAGATATAAAACTGTCTTTGCAGCTGAGATAATTATGCAGAAAATCAAGAAGAACTGGCAAAAAAAAAAAAACCAAAAAACTGGAACTCATAAGTGATTAGAGCCAGGTTGCAGGATACAGCGTTAATATATAAAAGTCAATCATTTTCCTATATACCATCAATGAACAAGTGGAATATGAAATTTAAAACACAATACCACTTACAATAGCATCTCCAAAAATAAAATACATAGGTATAAATCTAACAAAATATATATAAGACCTCTAGGAAAATTATAAGATCTGACTAAAGAAATCAAAGAACTAAATCAATTCCACGTTAATGACAAGAAGATTCAATATTGTCAGGATGTCAGTTCTTCCCAAAATGATCTATAGATTCAATGCAATCCCAAGGAAAATCCCAGCAAGTTATCTTGGGGTTATTGACAAAATGATTCTAAAATTTATCTGGAGAGGCCAAAGAAGCAGAATACCAACATAATATTAGAGGAGAAGACGAAAATCAGAAGACTGATGCTACCCACCTTCAAGACTTACTGTAAAGCTACAGTCATCAGGACAGTGTAGTACTGGTCAAAAAAAAAAAAAAAAAAAAGACAAGTAAATCAATGGGAAAGAATACAGACCCCAGAAATAGACTTATGCAAATACAGGCAACCATTCTTTGATAAAGAATCACATGGATATGTAATAATCTGCTGTTGTATTCATAATTGAGAAAGTTTGGAAGCAACCAAGATGCCCTTCAGTAGGTGAATGGTTAAATAAATTGTGGTATATCCAGATAATGGAATATGTTTCGGTGCTAAAAAGCAATGCAAGATTATTTAAGAGTTATGAAAAGACATGGAGGAAATTTTAAATGCATATTACTATGTAAAAGACATCGTGAAAAGGCTACATACTGTATGATTTCAACTATATGGCATTTTGGAAAAGGCAAAACTATGGAGACTATGATGGTTAATGGTCTATGTCACCTTGGTGGGGCTATATACAGTGCCATGATTAAATATGATTTCTGGGTGCCTTTGAGAATGTTACTGGATGAGATTAGCATTTTAATCAGTGTATTTAGTAGAGGGAATTAAATGCAGAAAGGGCACCCTAGGAAGGCATCTGCCTTCCACTTGGGTCTTGATCTCAGGGTCCTAGGATCAAGGCTGCTCCATGCTCAGTGAGGAGTCTACTTCTCCCTGTCCCCCCACCCCCCCCAATCTTTTCCTCCTCCCTCCTTTGAATAAAATCTATTAAAAAAAAATTTAAATAAATAAATAAATAAATAAATAAATAAATAAATAAAACAAAATGCAGAGGAAGAGAGAATTTGTTCCCTGTAGCAATTATTGCTGTGGTGTTCTTATGGGGAATGTCTATGTCCCTCATTTCTTCCACATTGACTCCTTCGAATTTTTCTCTAAGAAAAAGTCCTTTCTACGTCACTTATATATTTATTCATTATTTTTACCAATATAGACTAGAGGATACTTATATTATTTTTTTATTATTTGGTTTTGTGATATGAGAGCCCAAATCTCAGCCCTGAAAGTGGAGGCAAAGTCTGAATATTATCAGAATCTAAGTTAGGGTAACAAAAACCTACTTTGATGACTTAATCCAAAGGATAGGTGTAAGACACAGACTTGGCGAATCTGGAGAACTAGCCTGGAAAGGGGCAAGAACCCAAGTCAGTCCTGGAGTCAGGAAAGCAGCAGGCAGTGGCCTCCAGGCAGGATTAACCTTCTCAGAGGGGCCCTCAGTCTGTGGGGACCAGACCTGTTTTCAGTCTCTCCCTCACTCTGAGCAGTATTCAAATCCAGTGGAAGTGCCTGTCCCTTGGCTGGAATAGAAAGAGGGCTGATGATATCAATAGGAGACTGTTAACCTGAGAAAGAGAGGAAATGGATGACAGGTAGCCAGAAACTACTCACCTTTCAATCCTTTATAAATCAACCCTTCTTCATGCAGGGTCCTCAGAAGCAAAAGCTTAAGCCACGCCTCTTCCCCCAAATCCCCTCCCCCATCCAGACAATGGCCTTGGGTCGGTCCACTCAGCAACAGCTCTACCTGCAACCATACTCAAAGTAAACTCAACATCTCTGACGTCATCACAAGGTCTGAGGGAAACAATACCAACAAAAATAACTCTTCATGGTATGACGTGGTGTATTAGAAAGGGCCATGACCCAGTGCCGCAGTCAGGCTTCCGTCCCTTGGTCTTGAACAAATGTCTTCACTTCTCTGGAAAGGGCTTCGCCTTTTCCACTGTGGAGTGGGTATAGTGCCCTCCATTATCTCTAAGGTCTCCTGGGAGGCTAAAAAGTCGATACTAAGATTTTAGAGTTCAAGTGCACCAGAGGAAGACCCATAATGAGGATCATATATGAGAAAATGTTGAAGACATAAGCTTTCTAAGAGCCTGTAAAACAGAAAATTCGACATATTGTATAACATCATAGATCTTAATATCAGAGGAGACCTTTCTTAGAGCAGCTTTCCAAAATCTTGATGTCGAGAATCGCTTGGGGATCTTTTAAAATGCAGACTGTGATTCAGTGGATGGGGTGGGGACTATTTTGTACCAAGCACACTGGGATCACTTGTGGGGATTTAAACAAATACTTAACCCCTCCAAGACCCCCAAACGAGATTCTGATTCACTAGGTCCTAAAACTCCCAGGTGAGTCTAACAGGCAGCCAAGTCTGAGAAGCCCGGCCTTAGAGCTGCGCTTCTCCAACTCCAACGTGCATGAGCATCACCTGGAGGGCTCCTTAAGACACAGCTCCCGGGGCACCGCCCCGGAGATCCTGACGCTGCAAGTCTGGGATGCGGCCCCAGATTTTCACGTCTAACAGGTTCTCAGGAGATGCTGACTCTGCTAGTCCGTGGCCTTGGGGGTCATCTCACTTGACACGGTTCCCATGTGGGAAACCAAGAAGAAACGACTATACCAAATCTCCTGACTCGGGGTCCTGGGCCATTTCCTCCCCTAATCTTCCCAATTTCCTTTCCTGCGTCCCGCCCTCCTCCCCAAGTCCCCGCGAAGCCTCTCAACGCCAGCTCGAGCCGGTTCTCGGCGGCTACATAGGGCCCGATTTTCGAGTAGCTTCAGGTCCCTGCAGAGCGGCGCGCACCTTGACGGGACCCTCGCGAAAACCCGGAGGCTCGCACCGCCGTTGCGGGAGACGCTGCGCGCGCGGACGCTCACGCGCTTCCAGCGGTCCCTTAGTTCAACACTTCGTGGGTCGGAGGAGACCCGGAGCGGCGGGAAACGGTTGCCAAGGCAACCGGAGCCCCCTTCCAGACCCCTCCCACCCGCCCGCCCCCTCGTGACCCGGCGCCTCAGCCGCGGCCCCGGCCGAAGAAAGGGATTGGTGCGCGGAGGGGCGGGTTCGCGTGCAGAGAGGATAAAGGCTCGGCGCGCTCCGCATGGTCTGGCGTTTCCGCTAGCGGCTCGCTGCTCGGCTCAGCTTCCCGCGCCGCAGCGCCGCATCTCTGGGCGCCTCAGGCAGAAGGTCAGCGCGGGGCTGCGGGACGTTACCCCGACTGCTTTCCCCGGGGGCAGATTCCCCCTTTAGGAGCGGAGGCCGGTGTCGCCCCCTGGCCCCGGCTGGCCCCATCCGTGTGGTCCCGGCGTGAATGTGGTCTCCACACGGAACTGGGGGGCGCGGGGCCGCGGGCGCTGCTGGGGTCGACGGGACGCGACACCCGGCCCCTTCCACTTTGCTAGGACACTCTCCGCCGAGGCAAAAGGATAGGCGCGGCCGTCCTCATAAAACCGGTTTATCCAGTCATCTCCCGGGGAGGATGGGACCCTACACCCTTTCCACCGGGAGCCGCGCTGAGGCCCCGCGTGTTCTTAGGTTCCCTCTCCCGGGCGTCCTCCTCCCACTCTGCAGAACCAGACCTCTGAGACCCTCTATCTCCAGCTCAGAGCTCTGGGGTTCTTTCTAGACCTTTTCTGTCTTTCGGATCATCACCACGGTAAGTCCGGGCTTGACGCGCTCATTGGTGGAGTCTTTACATTGAGCAGCCGGCTGAGTGTTCTTCATAGATTACTCTTAAAGGTTCTTAACAATCTGCTGTGGCGGTCCTGTCATTGTTCCCCAAGATTGAGGAGCCTTGAGGTTTGGCAGTGAAGCGTACACAGCAGGATAGTGGCAGGGTCCCGAGCCCCCTCGGCCAGTAGGTTTCTTTCGTGGGGAGGGGCGCTGGAGAGGGGTTAGGGGTACAAGGAAGGTCCCGTCAGCGCAGCCATGGGGATGCTTCCTGTTGAGGTCTTCTTCTTGGGTATTTGATCGTACCTCTTGAGGGAGAAGTGTGGGGGTGGTGGAAGGAGGGTTTGAGACTCAAGGAATGCGGTTTCCTACCCTCTCGGTAGTTAGTATTTGCCTGCCCTTGGGCAGGCCAGTTCATCCTGCAAAATGGAGAAAAGATCCCAACCTCGGATACGCTGCGGGGTTAAGTAAGGGTTCGCGAAAGCAGGCGTTTCATCCGTGCTCAGTAATTAGGAGGTGCCTGATTTTTCCTTAGGCCAGTTCTATCAAGAGTACACATTTATTATTTAATGAACCGGAAGATTTAAAGGAGAGACTGCCTTGCAAGCGTGCTCTATAAGCGTTACTGGTCCTAAAGCAGACTAAGAAGTGGGAGGACCCACGGGCTTGGGGGGGGGGGGTCAGGAATCCCAGCAGTTTAGCCAGGAAATCGTCAGCTAGGCAAATGGCACGCCTTTCCAGAAAGCAGTTTTACAAAGTGCAGGGTAGGAAGCCCCACTTTGAGGGGTAGGGAATGAAGGTTGAGAGCAACAGACCACTCCTGGAGACCCCTGAGACTGGAAGAAAAGAGAAACAAGAATAGGTTTCAGCAGGTTTATAAGCAGAGGGGGAAGAACAGGTTGGGGAGTTAAGTGGGACAAGGGCTTGGGAGTTTGAATGACACTAGGGTTTGGTAGGCATCAACTGGACTGTGAAGTTTCTGGAGGCAACACAGATCTCTGTTGGGGGAATTTTCTAGCTCCTCAACAATATATGTATGTGGAGACTATTCACTGGGGCTGGAGACTTTTAAAAGCGTGAATTTACGTGTTTTATTTTAAATTGTGTTTGCAGTCACATAAGGTAAAATTTACCGTGTTAATCATTTTTAAGTGTATGCTTGAGTAGTGTAAAAGAAAGTTCACATTACTGTGCAACAGATCTGTAGCACTTTTTCATCTTACAAAACTGAAGCTATATGCCAGTGAATGAAATACTGATATTCCTTCGCCCTTACCCCCCACCTCTTGGCAGGTACCTTTCTACTTCTTTTTTCTATGATTTTCATTACTTTAGACACCTTGGATAACTCATAAGAATGGAGTCGCACAGTGTTTGGCCTTTGGTTACTGGCTTATTTCACTTGGCACAATGTTCTGGAGGTTTATGTGTTGTAGCCTGTGGCAGGATCTCCTTCAAGGCTGAATAATATACTCTTGTGTGCATATACCACATTTTGTTTATCCATTTATCTGACAGTGGCTGGGTACTTTTACTTTCACGCTTTAGTGCCAGAGATATTACTTAATAACGTTCTTATTTACTGTCTCCATGACTAAGAAGGTTAGACCTGGAATTTGGGTTGATCACAAGACAGTGAGAACATTAAGGGACATTGATGGTGTACCCTCAGGGAAAAGGCCTATTTCATTGGCCTTAAATATTTCAAATTGGAGTTTCTTTTAATATTCCTGAAACAGGAGGAGGCGAGGCGATGAGCATAGTGGGCACCGGTGAGGGCGGTCGTCCCTGGGCGCGAGTGTCCCACCTTGTCTCCTACAGCGCGATCCACCGACTCCACGGGAAATCTCTGAATAATGAAGAAAGTTTGAAACCGTGTGGGAAATAAAACTGCAAACACAATTTAAAATAAAACATGTGAATTCACGCTTTTGAAAGTCTCCAGCCACAGTGATGGTCTCCACATACATATCCCACAAATCCAAATGGGCATGGGCACAATTAAAAAGTTATGGTGATAGTGCATGCAGAGATTAATCCTGTTATAGGTATGGTTATGAATTTGACTGACCTCAAAGAGTATATGGAGGAGGCAATTATGAAGCCCCTCGAACATAAGAATATGGATCTTGATGTGCCGTACTTTGCAGATGTCATAAGCATGACAGAAAATGTAGTTGTGTATATTTGGGGAAACCTCCAGAAATTTCTTCCTCTGGAGTTCTTTATAAAGTAAAAGTGTGTGAAACTGACAATAATATTGTCTATAAAGGAGAATAGCTTTCAGGGGTTAATACTGTAGAAAGACTAATTTCTTTCCATATTTGAAAAATATCTTTATCCCCTTGGACTATTAAGAAGTCATCACGTACTTCCATGTTGTGTTCCAAGTACCCAATTGATTGAAATCATTGTGAGACCTGTTGTGAATTCAAATCTATCTTAAAACCAAACTTGTTAAACATCCTGGGTATCATTTAGAGAGTCTTTTTTTTTTTTTTTAAGATTTTATTTATTTGACAGAGAGAAACACAGCCAGAGAGGGAACACAAGTAGAGGGAGTGAGAGAGGGAGAAGCAGGCTTCCTGCTGAGCAGGGAGCCCGATGTGGGACTCGATCCCAGGTCTCCGGGATCATGACCTGAGCTGAAGGCAGTCACTCAACCAGCTGAGCCACCCAGGCGCCCCTAGAGACTCTTTTATTTATAGATTAAAAATCACTTCATTTTCAGTAAAATGTTTTGGTGTGAAACTTAAAAGTAAAATAAATAAATTCTTGTTTTTCCATTAAAAAAAATTCCTGAAACAGAATATCTTTGGAGCAATCACAGTTGAAATAAGTTTTACCCCTGAGAAACCAAAGTAATTTTTTCTGCACACTGAGGAATTCTGTTTTTGTGTATGTGTGTGTGGTGTAGACAAACCCTTGATATTTCCTCTTTTCTCCTCTGGTCTGTCTGTCTGTGTTTGGTGAGTACTGACATACATCAGGTACTGCTAGGAACTGCTCATAAGAGCTCCCAACTTCATGAGAGAGACAGCCATATTGTCTCCTGGCACGTAAGACCAGTGTGTCCAAAACCAAACTCTGTCTTCTCATCTGACCTGCCTCCCCAGGGAGCCCATTCTTATAGCAGCATACATTGGAGACCTCAGTATTAGCCTCCTTGATTCCTTATCTAGCCCCTGCCATATCCTTACAATGACCAAAGCCACTTGATCTCTGAGTCTTCATCCATCAGTCCCACCCTCTTCATGATGTCACTGCTGTCTTAGAGTTCTGTGGTTCATGCAGAGAGGGTAAATGCCAGGAGATGGGAGAAGTGGTATAACTACCACCCTGGAGAGTCCTGGGTCAGGAAGGCACTCCATTATCTCTGGAGAAGAGTCTGTTGACCTGTTTCTTTTTCATCCCTTTTTGGTTAAAGTAAGCAAGGTACTTGGGAGAGAAAGTCTGTGAACTATAATCTAATCTTTAAAGAGGGCTGAGAATCTTTGATGATTTCCTTATAAATTTAATAGATTTAAATTTAATAACTAGGTTGGCAAAGCAAATTTTACTTTAGAACAGCTCTTCTGAAAGTATGATCTGGGGAATCCTGTGCATCCCTAAGACATTTTTTAGGGTCCGTGAATCAAACTATTTTAAAAAGAACACTAAGATGTCATTTGCCTGTTTCATTCTTTCTCTTACAAGTGTACAGTGGTGTTTTCCAGGGTCTCCATGACTTGGAATAAACTTTTCCTCTGATGGTTAATGAAATGTGTGTTCTTGTATTCTAGAATCTTGCATTTCTAGAATCTTCTAAGGGTAAGTAGGCTTGGAGTATAAATATGTGTTTTCAGAGATGAACTCAATTCTTAGTACTTCCATTGCACACTTACTAGCAATCTTCAGTTATATCTGTTATCATTTCTGTGACCTCATTTCCTTTTAATAAGTCATCACTTAGAAATCCCTAAGTTTCCCTTGTGTCTATATGGGGAAAAAAAAACAATAACAGTGAATAGTAAGTATACTTTGTGATTTGAAAGCTTTGCTAAATTTTTAAGTGATATGAAATTCTTCTAAAGTGAAATGATATTTATATATTATTGTATTTAAGGATAGATTGTCGGCTAAACAGGGGGATAATCAAAAACTTGATTTTTCTACTCAGAGCTGTACCATCCATGTCTGTAAATGCTGAAAAAAAAAATGAAATGATCTATCAGAGCTCCCTGAAAAATGGAAGGGAGGAATTTACTTCAGAGAAGCAAAATGTAATAAATTTCATCAGTTTTACAGCTGTTAGAAATTTACGTTGTGTATCTTACACTATAGAACCTTTTTGAATAATATTACAGTGCTAGTAGCATTCTTCTGAGATCAACCATTCAGAGTCATCTAAGGAAAGAGGAACTGAATGACTTAAATGTAAATATGATGAGCTCCTGAAAAGCCAGAAGTTATTTGTTAAAGCTTTCCAAACTAGCAATGAAAAAGCTACTGAAGTATCTGGCGGGAGAGGTTATCAAATTGCAGTGGCTAGAGAAACACCATAAAGCCTTGTTTGGATGAAAACGCATTGAAAGAAATCCTAGCACCGTCACTTTCTAATAATAAAGAAACTTGTCAAATTAAAAATTTAGCTGCAAACATGAAGACTGAGTTAGTATCTTAACAGAAGTGTGTTCTGCCTTACAAATGGAAGAATTTGCAGTTGTGGCTGGATTTGTCATTTTGTTTGTATTCATCTGGTGTCAGCACCGAACCAATCATCAGTATCTTCTTGGTGAATGCTTGGCAGCGAATGTGATTAGTGCCAAAGTATTTGGTGCAGGGTAGCTTTGAAAATTTTACCAGATTTACTAAAGAATGCCTTTTATGTGACAGTAAAAAGGTTAAGTTTTATTAATACTTGACCCTTGAGCACCTATCTCTTTAGTATGCCATGTTTAACACATGGGATGCACTTGTTTCTTGTTGAGGTGTGATGGCTCTCTTGAGGTAAAGCATTTGTATGATGGAATGGTGACCTAACTGGCCACTTCTTTATCATAGAAATTAACTTTTGCCTCAAGGAATAACAGAAAAACTAGTTATTCATACTTGGATGATTGGAATACATTTTCTAAAGAATGAACCAAGTGAGCGTGTCATTTCTGGGAAACAACTAATGATATTTGTTGCCAATTAACTTGTCTCAGTATTTAGAAACTTTCTGAAGAGATCAGTATGACCTTTTGTGATACTCTAGTGATGTGTGTTAATATCTGGAAGCGCTCAGAAGACCAGTGCATGAAATTATAAAATCATTCAGGGGTGAAAGATCCACTCAAAGCGCTAGGTAGACCAGTGGGTTTTAAGATACAGAATCTAAAAGGTTCATTAATAATGGCTCCAGACTCGACCTTGCAACTAACCTTTAAGAAACCACCACATGGAGCTCCTGACTGGTTCAGGGGGTTAAACATCTGTCTTTGGCTCAAGTCATGATCCCATGATCAGGGTCCTGCGATTGGGTCCTGCGATCGAGTCCTGCGATCGAGTCCTGCACTGGGCTCCCTGCTCATCCCTTGCTCGCGATCTCTCCCTCTCCAATAAATAAGTAAAATTTTGAAAATATATACCATGTGTTGAGTTTTGGATAGCAAGGGTAAGTATCCAGAATTAACTGAAAAGACTTAAAATACTGCTCCCTTTCCGCACTATTTCACTGTGTGAGTCTGGATTTTTTCTACATACTTCAATTTAAGTAACAGATTGAGTGCAACAGCAGATGTGAGAATCTAGCTGTTTTCCATTAAAGCAGACAACAAAGATGTACAAACAGCACTCTTTTCACTACTTTTTAAAAAAAATATAGTTACATTTCTCAGTTTTGCTTTCTAACACAAGTGTTGTTGGATGTAACCCACATACACAAAAGCTCTCCATAGTCCTCAGTTTTGAAGAATGGGAAGGAGTCCTGGGACTGGAACACTTGAGAACCTCTGCCTTAAGACTATTCCATTGAATGTGGCAGTAGCAAGGTGATAATCTTGACTTGGAAGAGCTGTTTGTTGTAGGTGGATGGCAGTTTGTTGTTTTTCATATCCATGCATTGTTAATCAGAGCAGCCTGTGATGGAGACAGTCGGGCTGCGTGGCGGTGAAAAGCTGCTGCGCTCACTGAACTGCGTGTATAGTGAGATGGTGAGCATCAAACGGTAGTTACCAATAGTAGTGAAACTGTTGACCTAAAATGCTTTATATTCAATTAAGAACGTGAACCTCGGGGTGCCTGGGTGGCTCAGTTGAGTGTCAGACTCTTGATTTCTGCCCAGGTCATGGTGTCATGTCACGGGATCGGGCCCTCCATCAGGCTGCGCACGGAGTGTGGAGCCCGCTTGGGATTCTCTCTCCCTCTTCCTCTCCACCCCACCCCTGACCATTCTTGCTCCAAAAGAAAAAGAAAACAAGCAATGGGAACATGAACGAGGTCTCTCTGGGCAGAACCTCACAAAAGCAGAGGAGCAGGACAAGAGCAGTGGAGTCAACACTGAGGGTCATGGCACAACCGAGAGCCTGGAATTTCTGACAACGATGGCAAGAGAAATGAAAGACACAGTGAGGAAGAAATTGGAGAGCAGTCCGTGTGTTTGATGAAATGGCTGTGACTGCATGAGTGCAGGGCTTCTGATGCCAGACCTGGGAGAGAAGTGAGCAAATGCCCACGGTGGCCGGCTTGGGAGCCATGAGGAGTTTGTACTCACGGTGATAGCAGTGTGCAGATGCACAGAATGTGTTCAGTGTCTTGCACCAAATTATTTGCCTCTTCGTTGTAACTTATCTGTAAACCCCCCTCCCCCACTGTCCAGAAACGAGCACGTATAGTGATTAGGACCTCATTCCTCCCTGTTTTCTTCCTTTGTTTTACTGTCATTGTCCTGAAATCTTCCTTGAGAAAACCCATCCAGTCACATAATGCACGTGGCTTCCTCTGTGTAAATCTCAGTCCTTCCGCACACCGCAGCAGAGATGGAGTTGGTCAAATGAGGAAGATCTGGAGGGTCACATGTTGTAGAAGCGAGGAGCCCTAACTCTTACGTGCAGTATGGACAGTCAGCAATATAGAACTCAGAGTCGCACTGTTGCACAATGGGTGTATCCTCCATGTACTCACACATTACTTTTTTGTACTGCTGGTCCTTCACTAGAAACATTTTCTTTTATCATTACTTGCTTTTTAAACTTTGATTAGCCACTTAAAGAAAATTTGCTTATGGCTCAATTGGCCTCAGATCCATTCCAAGTGATGCCTTTGTTTTCCAACAAAAAAATTACAGTTTACTCTATTCCCCTTCCCGAAAGAATCAGAGTTCTTACCTGGTCTTGGGTGACAATGATGGCTGAAAGGATGATTTCCCCAAAGGTCTTCTGACACTTTGGCCTTTTCTATAATATGGTCCAGAGTGGAGGCCCCTGGTGCGGTCCTGATCCCCCACAGCAAGCCAGAGATGCTCCAGCAGAAGGCTCTCCTGCTCGTTTAGCAAAGTTAGCTGGGAGGGAAGGCTCCAGGGGCATTGAAGGGCTGAGTATTGGTGTTCTTTCCTCAAGGCACTGGGTTGAGTGCGGGAGCAGGCTAAGTTCAGATCTTAAAGGGTCTCCCACTGTAGTTTACAAAGATAAGATGGTTAGATCCAGTGAGCTCATTGGAAGGGGGGGTGAGAAGCAGCAGAGCCCGCTGTATGGCTCTGATTTACTCTTGGGGTACACTTGCCTGGGTGCTGGGGTGGGGCTGGGGGCTCGGGGTGAAAGCCCTGCCTGAGCCTCTAGTTGCAAGCCTTGTGTGACTGGACCATCTTGACCTCTTTAGGCCAGAACTGACCTCATGGTCAGTAGGCGAGGAAGAGGAGGGAGACTAAAATGTTCGTGATCTAGAAGGAAAGGAGAAAATGACTCTCCCAGATGATCCTTTCGAAAGGAGACAGCAGCGAAACAAAGCGGTCACAGCTTACCAAATGTCACCAAGGGTCTTTGTACCTTAACTATCTGCTTTTCTAGTCTGGCTCACTCCCAGGATAATGTCTGAGGGTTCACACAGGATGGGCAGGGCACTAGGTTACTTAATCTGGGACCCGTTTGTGCCTTCCGATGGTGCGTGGACAGACTGCAGCCGGCTGTAAGGATCTGAAGGCTTCGATACGATGCCTCGGTGTTTCGAGCTCTGTGCACGGTCCCCTCCACCATGACCGTTAGACGCAGTTGTTGTCAGCACTGTGCGGTGTCCATTCTAAATCTCTGCCTGGCTTCTGTCATCCTGCCGGGTTTGATCCCCTTTTCACAGAGCCCAGCTGGCGGTGGGCCCTTGATGGGCTTCCCATCGGCGCACTCAGCAGTCTCTTTCGTTCAGTTTGGGAGTCCAATTTTGCCCGTGAGCGGACAGTCTTAGCGAGCTTGTGTTCGGAGGGGTCGGGAGCATAAAAGGTCGCGTAATGAACTCTTGCTCCTTTTTTATCGCAGGGTATTTCCAGGGAAATGCTGGCCACTAGGATGCTGCTGCAGGGCGGGGGCCAGATGCTGGGGAGCCCAGCCTGTGGCTGCCGGACAGCTGCCCCGACGCTCCGGTTTCTGAGCACCTTCCCTCGGCAGGTTGCAGCAGATGCCAGCTCCTTCTCCGGAACAGACCAGCCACGTGTCCTAATTACAGGTTCTGTCTTTTTTTTCTCTTCTTTTTTCCACATTTGCAACTTGATTATTCTCCTCCTCCTCCTCCTTCCTTTATTTTTTTTCCACTGTGCTGTTTCTGGATGGCTTTGGAATGGCTACCGTGGCCCCAGCTAACATGTATTCATCAAAAATGACTTTGCCCACGATTGGCTTCCTCCAGAATATGACAAGCCCGAAATCCTTATTGTGTCACTGATGCCAGTGCCTTGTTTGCATGTTACAATTTTTTATTGTCTGAAAGTGGCCTTAGGAAACGGGGCCAGGGAGCTGCTGTGCAGCTGAGATCGCCTGAGTGTGCAGGGACTACGGCGTGGATGGTGCCGCAGGTGCATCTCCTCTTGGCCAAACTCCTCAACCCAACTCCACATCATCCTCGCCCAGCAGCTTTTGCACGTTTGTGTGTGGGAGACGGGAGACACGTTAGGGCCTGCCCGAGGAACCCATCGGCACCATCTTGGAATGTCATTTATCTCACCGCCACCAGACTCGCTCTCTCTGCTCCTTACCTCCTCTCCACCCAGCCCAGATGCTGTACCTTCCTCGCTCAGGCTTCACCTGGCACTCTTAATTCCTTCCAGCCAACCTAAGCCCACCTCTGATATGATGGACACACTTTATTTCCTTCTTCCCACCATCCCCTTGGCTTCTTATGTTCCTCACAGTGTGTGTTTCTTTCACTGCTACCTCCTTGTCTCTGGCTGGAAATGGACTTCAGGTGTAGTCACTTTCTCTCTGTACTGTCCTCCCACTTGTCTGCTGGTGGTTTATTCCCTCCTTCCTCCACCAACAGAGCACCTTCTAGAACCCTGTGGTGGTGTCAGTGGGCCTGGTTCCAGTCACATGGTAACAACCGCTTACAGGAAATCCTGCTGTCTGGATCTCCCTGCCTCGTTTATTTCTCCCAGATGAAATTTGCAGTTGCATTCCTCCAGCTCACCCATTTTAATCAGCGGCGTTAAAAAAAAAAAAAGATTTTATTTATTTATTCATCAGGGAGAGAGAGAGAACACAAGCAGGGGGAGCTGCAGGCAGAGGGAGAGCAGGCAGCCCGATGGGATTCGGGGCTCCATCCTAGGATCCTGGGATCATGACCTGAGCCAAAGACAGATGCTTAACGGACTAGGCCACCCAGGGGTCCCTCTAAGTGGCATTTTTAAGCCTCTAAATTAGGAAGCTCTAATCCTCTTTAAAAAAAAAAAAAAAAAAAAAAAGATTTTATTTATTTATTTGACAGAGAGAGAGATCACAAGCAGGCTCCCGGCTGAGCAGAGAGCCCAACGCGGGCCCTGATCCCAGGACCCTGGGATCATGATCTTAGCTGAAGGCAGAGGCTTAACCCACTGAGCCACCCAGGCACCCTCTAATCCTCACTTTTAATTTTCTTCATGGCTCCTTGTCAGTTCGGTTGTCTGCCCTTTTCTCAGATGAACTTCCTGGTTTGTCCCCCTTTTCCCCTCTCATACCCCAGCCCAGACCTACCAGAGTCTGATCTCAAGCTGTTCTCTTTGGGTTTTGCATGTTTTGCATCTGTTGTACTCAAGCTTCATAGCCCAACAAATAATGAGGGCAGGTCTGAGAGGGAATTCCTGCCCCAAGGAGCTAGGAGGCTGTCCAACTTTCTTGTAATTTTTTTCTTCCTCTATACCCTTGCTTCCCATTAGCTACACCATGCTAGTAAGAGTTTTGTCTCTGCAGCTAATATTAGCTGCTTTGATCTCTGTCCTCGCATGGATATAACTCAGTTCTATCAGGTCAGACTGGGGCTTTCCCTAATTAGCTAAGATTGCCATATAGTCTTATTCTGTTACTGTGTTGTGGGAATAATTGAACTAGTTAGATTTGAATTAAAGTTTTACTTTTTTCTTCTTCATCTAGGGGGTCTTGGCCAGCTTGGAGTAGGGCTTGCTAACTTTTTGAGGTAAGAGCCCATAAAACTGAAATTGGAAATCTGAATTCTTTGGTATGTATAGGTTGTCCTTGGCAACATGTAATCATTTTATTTTGCTCTTACTGTCATAGACGCGTAGCAGGTCTGTGGCTCATCATCTCCCCCACTGGCCCTTTGCCCTATTTGAAAGCGTGTTTTCATTGGGGCAGTTATATCCTAGATGTACCATTTCAGGTGTTTTGCTTTTCCCTACAGGAAACGGTTTGGGAAGGACAATGTGATTTTGTCCGACATAAGGAAACCCCCCGATCACATCTTCCACAGTGGTAAGAGATCCAAGATGCCTTACTTTTGTTTTATTTTTGATTTTCAGAATGTAGTTAGAGAGGCTGCTCATGGGATCAGTGTGTGCGACAGCTCATAACCAGGCTTGTGATGAAAAGAAAGGCATTATTGAGGCCCAGTTGTGTGGCTTTTAAAAATTGGGGGGCACCTGGGTGGCTCAGTGGGTTAAGTGCCCAACTCCTGATTTTGGCTCCAGTCACGATATCAGAGTTGTGAGATTGAGCCCTGGGTCTGGTCTGGCTCCGTGCTGGGTGTGGAGCCCACTTGGGATTCCCTCTCTCCCTCTCCTTCTGTGCCTCATGCCCCCCCGCCCAACTCACGGTCTCTTAAAAAAAAAACCAAAGCTCCTATTTTGGTCCCTCGTAGTTTTGTGAAATGTCTACAGCAGTGCTGCTACTTGGTCCAGAGTTATAAGAACTAGAGAACTCTTCTGAATTTGAAGTAAAGTTTGGGAATAATATCTTTGGGTGTTACTTGGGATAGTATTTTTGGAATAAAAACTTTGATTTATGCCTTTTTTTTAAGATTTTATTTATTTGACAGAGATCACAAATAGGCAGAGAGGCAGGCAGAGAAAGAGGGGGAAGCAGGCTCCCCGCCGAGCAGAGAGCCTGATGTGGGACTCGATCTCAGGACCCTGAGCCGAAGGCAGAGGCTTAATCCTCTGAGCCACCCAGGCGCCCGATTTCTGCCTTTTTGAGTCATTAGTTAACTTCTTCACTCAGAGGCAAAACAATCTGGAATGAGGAAAAGGAGCTTTAAAACCTTGGAGAAATTAATACTATTTCAACATAGACTTGCTCTTTAAAAAAAATAAAAAAGAAGATTTATTTATTTATTTTAGCGAGAGGGAGAGAGAGAATTCCCAACTGAGTCAGACTCTGCATGCTAAGCGCCGAGCCCAGCAAGGGGCTTGATCTCAACAACCTTGAGATCATGGTCGGAAGTGAAATCAAGAGTTAGACCCTTAACCGACAGAGCTACCCCAGTGCCCCAACATAGCTTTGCTCTTAAGGTGCTGTGCACACACACAAACACTTCAAAGTCCTCAAGTTTTCTCCTCCCTTAGAAACATGTTGATAAGGTTTCCAGGTCCTTCCTGGTTCCAGTGTCAGCCTGGGGCTTAACAGTACTTTGCTGGAACAGGGGGAACTGAACCAGACTGCCTCTCGCTAGCTCATACCTGTGGTTCTTTTATACCAAGCTGTATGTTCTTTTAAAAACCTACTTCTATATCCTTTTTAAAATGCGTAACTTGGGTGCTTGGATGGCTCAGTGGGTTAAAGCCTCTGCCTTCGGCTTAGGTCATGATCTCAGGGTCCTGGGATCAGCCTGCATTGGGCTCTCTGCTGGCCAGGGAGCCTGCTTCCTCCTCTCTCTGTCTGCCTACTTGTGATCTCTCTCTCTCTCTCAAATAAATAAATAAATATTTAAAAATAAATAAATAAAACTAACTTTTCAGCAGAGTGAAGTCACCGTGTGCATGTAGGGGTGGTATTAACACTGCGAAGCCGGAAGCCAGCTGCCTGGTTGTGACCCCTATTCTCCCACTCACTCTCTGTTTGATCCTGGCTAGTTCTTTCTTCTCTGTGCCTCAGTTTCCTTCCTGGTCCAATAGCTCTCCCTCAAAGGCTGTGTGAGAGCTAAATATACGGAAAGCCCTCAGGACAACGCCTGGCAAGTGGAAGTCCTTTATAAGCACTAGCTATTGTTACCTGAGGGGGCGGAGGGTGGTGGTTGGGGTTTGTTCTTCCCTAAGCAAAATGCTGCATAGCGTCCAAGTGAATTTAGTCATCCAGTTGATCCTAATGGAATTCATGAGTCAACAGGGGTTGGGGAGAAGGTCCCCTTGGCTTTTTGGACCCCAGACTTGTGCATCTCTGGTTTTTCTGTGTTCCTCGTAGGCCCATTTATTTATTCCGACATTCTGGATTACAAGAATCTTCGGGAGATCGTGGTGAACAACCGCATCACCTGGTTGTTTCATTACAGTGCTCTGCTCAGTGCAGTTGGGGAAGCAAATGTATCCTTGGCCAGAGCTGTAAATATCACCGGTAAGTTTCTGGGTTTTGCCCAGAATGGTTGATTTGCCAGTTTTTCCAGTTCTATGATAGGAGATTTTTCAGACCGTGGTCATCATGTGCGTTCGTTTCAGGGTTGCATAATGTCCTGGACGCCGCGAGAGAGCACGGTCTGCGATTGTTTGTGCCTAGCACAATCGGAGCTTTTGGACCTACTTCTCCCAGGAATCCGGCTCCCGATCTCTGTGTGCAGAGGCCCAGGACGATCTATGGGGTGTCCAAGGTCCATGCCGAGCTCATGGGAGAAGTAAGCCTTGTTTGGCAAGATGACTCAGTGTTGCCTTTTGTGTTCTTTTTGCCTCTTGCACTTGCTGATTCATCCCTGGAGGGGACATTGTCCTCTACCCCACACCCAGCCCAGCCCCCACACTGCTTCCAAACTGATTTTGTTTGCCAAGTGGCGGGAACTGATAGCTTGGGCGGAACTGCTTAGCCCTTGGCCACGTGACAACACAAAACCCTTCTCAGAGGCCCCTCAGCGACACCCTCTTCTTCATTTGCTGTCTATCTTAGGGTACTGCTGCCTTCTCTGAGGCTCCCAGTGTTGGCAGTAATGGGAGGTGATTTTCAAACTTTGTGTTATGGAGAACATCAAATGACTTTTGGTTCTATTTTTTAAAATACTCTTTGTCTTTCATACTCCATGCTAAGGAGTGTCTGGGTGACTCAGTTGGTTAAGCGTCTGCCTTCGGCTCGGGTCATGATCCACAGGTCCTAGGATCAATCCTGCATTGGGTTCCCTGCTCAGTGTGGAGTTTGCTTCTCCTCTCCCTGTCCCGTTTCCCCTACTTGTGCGCGCGCTCACTTTCTCTCTCTCTCTCTCTCTCTACCTTCTTTCTCTCCCTCTGAAATAAAATAAAATTTAAAAACTTAAAAATAAAACTCCATGGCAAATGTGAGCGGTGTCTACTCCCTTAGCTGACTTATCAGGCATTGGCATTGCCCTCCTCCCCCGCGGTCCTCGTTGGAGCCCTGCAACACCACAGTATGGGAACACACTCCTAGAGGATTGTTCAGGGTGTTGAGAAGTGACTCTCTTCCAAAGAAAGGGGAATAGCACAGGCTGATTTTATTATTGACTGTGTTGATAAATCACCAGAATGACTTTTTGAAAATAAAAACTTAAGGGTTATTTGTTAAAGAAAAATGAGTGGCTCTTAGAAATTCTACTCTCATTTCCTTTAGGAATATCTTAACAGAACTGAATGGAAAGATATTCCGCTCCACCCCTACCCTCCCCCAAAAAGAGCTATTCTTTTCTTTGTACTGCTCTGTCTGGTTTAAAGCATTTGAATGAAAGTCATTTTTCCTTTTTTTTTTTTTGGTAGTATTACCATTACCGGTATGGGTTAGATTTCCGATGCTTGAGATATCCTGGAATTATTTCGGCAGACTCCCGGCCTGGAGGAGGGACAACTGGTAAGTGCTGTTTTTCCCTGTCTGCCCTGCATCACATGGGCTGGCTTGGTGCTGTGAAGTGTGGTGAGGGACCAGCTATCTTTTTAGCTGTGTGCTGGCCCCAGGTTTCTGCATTCTTTCTAGCAAGTGCATCTGAGAAGTTCATGGAATCCCATTGACTTGAATTTGTTAAGGGCAGCTCATGCTGATGTTGCAGATTCACCCCAATTTGGCCATCCCCAATGGTAGAATCAAACAGATAATATTCGAGAACAAATTTGTCATCCACAATGTAGAGGACCAAATAGGAAATAGCCTCTTTCTCTGAATCCCGCCTTTGTTTCTTAATATAGAGAACTCTGTGAAAATGACTGTATGTACGCATTTCATATTTTTTTTAAAGATTTGATTAATTTGACAGAGAGAGACATAGCGAGAGAGGGAACACAAGCAGAGGGAGTGTGAGAGGGAGAAGCAGGCTCTCCGCTGAGCAGGGAGCCTGATGCAGGGCTCAATCCTAGGACCCTGTAATCATGACCTGAGCCGAAGGCAACCACTTAATGCACTTAATGACTGAACCACCCAGGCACCCCCGCATTGTATATTTTTAAAGGAGCATAGGTGTTGTCATTGTTGTTATTATTATTATTATGAATTTGAACTAAGCACACATTATATTCAGTAACCCCTATATTAGAAATCCTTCCCATATGAGGGGTCCTGAGATAAATATAAAAGCTGAACTTTGGGATGCCTGGGTGGCTCAGTTGGTTAAGTGTCTGCTTTAGGCTCAGTGTCTACCTTTGGGTCTGGGTATGATTCCAGAGTACCGGGATTGAGCCCCGTGTTAGGCTCCTTGCTCAACGGGGAGCATGCTTCTCCCTCCACCTGCTTCTCTCCCTGCTTGTGCTCGCTTGCTTGCTCTCTCCATGACAAATAAATAACATCTTTTAAAAGATAATAAAATAAAAGCTAAACTTTGGCAAAATCTGAGGGATTTTTAATTTTATTTATTTATTTATTTATTTGAGAGAGAGAGAGAGAGAGCTAGGTCAAGCAGGGGAGTGGCAGACAGAAGGAAAAGCAGGCTCCCTGCTGAGCAAGAAGCCCAGTGTGGGACTCTATCCCAGGACCCTCATGACCTGAGCCACCCAGGCATCCCAAAATCTGAGGGATTTTAAAAATTTTTGTTTGTGTTACTTTTTAAAAAGCTTTTACCTTAGTACAATGCCTCTCTGATTGTGCCCTGGGAATCCCTCAGGATCTTTGGTTTTTTTTCAAGGGGTCCAAGAGGTCAAAACTCTTTCCATATTAATATTAAGATGTTACTTGCTTTCTTTTCACTCTCCTTTACGAGAACACTGTGGAGTTTTCCAGAGGCCGTGTGATGTGTGGCCCCTCGGTGGGCTGAACACACAGGCACATGGGGGACTCCAGCTATCTGTACTAAGCCAGGCAGTGAAAGATGGTCAAAATGTAAAACACACTGTTCTTTTCACTATGTGTTCTTTTGTTTGGAAAATATGCTCTTCATATACAATATCATGCATATGACTATGTGGTGGGTTTATTATCATTTTAAGACATAGTAGTATTTTTTTTAAATGCTTGATTAATTTCTAGTATAGTAGATATTGGTGTAACCCACACTCCTAAGACCTCCTTGGGGTCCTCAGTGATGTTGAAGAGCATAAAGAGGTTCTGAGCCTAAGACGTTTGAGATTCACTACCCTAACACGGGAGTCTCCTTCATCGTTTTGTTATAAGATGACTCACAGACGGGATTCTCTTTCAGACTATGCGGTCCAGATCTTCCACGATGCCCTAAAGAATGGCAAATTTGAGTGCAACCTGAAACCCAGCACGAGGCTCCCAATGATGTATATTGATGACTGCCTCAGGGCCACTCTGGAAGTAATGGAGGCCCCAGCAGGGTCCCTCTCCATGAGGACCTACAACATCAATGCCATGAGCTTCACTCCTGAGGACCTGGCCCAGGAGGTTCTCAAGCACATACCAGAATTCCAGATCACATACAACGTGGATTCTGTTCGACAGGCCATAGGTGGGCACACCATTGCAAGCCCTCCCCCCACCAAAACCCAAGTGAAGCTTCAGTCAGCACTGGGAGTCCCTTGAGGATACAGAGCTTGGAGGATAAGGAGAGGGTCCGGACACATTCTGGAGAAGAAGCTGTTGTTGAGCCAACAGATGCTGCATTTGGGGGCACTGATATCTAAAGGGGGGTGGAATCATCCCATTCGAAATAAATCACTTGTCAGCATTTTGCCATTTTACTGTTGAAACATAAAACCAGCTGAAGTATACCCAAGAAAACATCCCTGGGTTTTCTGATATTGTGACTGCCCTATGGCCTTGAGCACTGTTGGAGTAGAAGACTCCTTCCCTACAACTCCTTCGGAGATTTTAATAGTGCATTGCAATTCCCACTGCCTGACCATGAATGTGTAATAGAATCTTCTAATTTAAGAGGATGGCCGTGTATGTGCATAATGGCCACTCTAGTCTCCTCGGAGGAGGAGTTTCAGGGAGGGAATTTCTTTTGTCATATCTTGAATGATAGACCTTTATGTAAAATGTGCTAGACCTTTTTGCAAATTCAGAACCTGAGTAACTTAAGCTTCTCTTCCATGTCTTTTGCTAGCGGATAGTTGGCCGATGAACTTTGATGACAGCAATGCTCGGAAGGACTGGGGGTGGAAACACGACTTTGATCTTCCAGAGTTGGTGACGACAATGTTGAACTTCCATGGTTCTGATACTAGAGTTGCCCGAGCTAACTGAGGGAATTGGAAAGGAGAACCTGGACCACTGTCAAAGGAAAGCTGTAACAACCCCAAGGAAACTAGGTTATCCGGAATGGAAGGGCTAATTGGATGAGATTTTGGCAGCTCATATTGAACTGCCAGATTAGAGAATCAAGTTGGCTTTTGCAGTTTCAAAATGCTGTAGGCTTGGTGGTAGGACTTCTAAACCTCTGCTATTTGCCTAAACTTGAGAAACATACATATCACAGAATGAAGACTTCAGTCAGAATAGTTGCCATTTCCTTAATTCCGTTGAATTAACTGTTTTGGGGAAGGTGAACGTATGTTATATTTGTCTTGAATTAAATTTAAATGTCACTCCTAAGACTCCATTATTCTCTTGACTAGAGACCAAAGATTACATTTTAAAGACTATCAAAGATGATCTCTAATTTAAATACCATCCCATCAGAACATAAATGTTTGCTATATAATCCCAAGTTCATAATGTTCAAGAGATCGTAACACTTCTTCAAAAATGATCACTTCTAATTTACTTCTGTAAAAAGATGTATCTGTTGGAAATGAAGAATATCAAAGATGATCTAACTAGTAATGCGGAGCACCTCTCATTTGGATTACCTTCCTGGTCATGTGTCTTGATTATCAGGACTGTAATTCTCTTCCCTGGTCATGTCCATCACCTGGAGGAGCTTATGTAAATGTACAGGTGTCTGGGCTACTCCCTTTCAGGTTGACTCAACAAATGGGAATGAGAATCTCCAAACACCACCTGGTTATTCTGTTCCTGCTCTGGCCCACTGGACCAGGTCCACACCCTGTTTTCTAAAGAGAACTTTACTTGTGACAGCCTTTTTTTTAAAATATACTCTTAGACTGAGCTTTCAGGAGAGCTGCTGTAAACCCTTCTGAAGCAATTCCTATATAAGTGTATACAGATTTACTTTTCTTCCAGCCACCTCTGGATACCTGTGAAGTCACTAGAAAGTAGAACTATTCAAGGGCATATTGGACAAAGCTGTCATGGACTAAAAGGCATTTCTATTATGTGCTTAATGACAGGCTTCTGTATTTGGAATTTTTAACTGCAGGGTAAAAGCATGAAATTTTTTGGAGGCATAGCTGGTTTTAAAATCTGTTTAACTTTTGGGGCACCTTGGTGACTCAGTGGTTAAGAGTCCAAGTTTCAGGATATCATGAGTTCAAACCCCACATGGACTCTGTACTGGATGTGGCACCTACATTTTAAAAAAATCTAACTTTTAAACTGGAGAACTTCTAAATAATTGAATTATTTAATAGTTTATCATTTTTCCCTACTTAATGTAATGAAGCTTATATTTATGTATATTATTTTTCTAAAACCAGTAATGAGGCTTTTGGGGTTTTTTTTTTTTAAGATTTTATTTCTTTGACAGACAGAAACATAGCTAGAGAGGGAACACAAGCAGAGGGAGTGAGAGAGGGAGAAGCAGGCTCCCCACCAAGCAGGGAGCCTAATGCGGGACTTGATCCCAGGACTCCAGGAACATGACCTGAGCCGAAGGCAGATGCTTAATGACTGAGCCACCAGGAGTCCCAGTTTTTTGGTACTTTTTTTACAACTTTACTGAGATTTTTTTTTTTTTTGCATACTGTGCACTCAATATTTTGTTTGTTTTGTTTTTTTTCCCCCAGTTTTATTGAGAAATCATTGATGTACATCACTGTAGAAGTTCAAGGTGTATTACATGATGGTTTGTTCAGTTGTGAAATGATTGCCACAGTAGGTTTAGCTAATATATATCATCTCATAGAGGTACGATAAAAAGAAAAGAAGGAAAAAAAGAATAAAGGGGAAAAAATGTTCTCTTTGTGATGAGAGCTCTTAAGATTGACTGTCTTAACAGCTGTCCTATAGATCATCCAGCAGTAGTGACTCAAGTCATTATGCTGGACATCACATCCCTGGTACTTACATATCTAATCACTGGACTTTTGTCCCTTTTGACCACTTTCCTCCAATTCCCCCAACTCCACCTTCCCCCATCCTCCAACTCTGGTAACCACAATTTTGATTTCTCTTCTCTGAGGTTGGGATTTCTCGTTTTTCCCCCACATGTAAGTGAGATCATACAGTATATGTCTCTCTCAGTCTGACTGATTGCACTTAGCATAATGCCTTCAAGATCCACCCGTGTTGTTGCAAACAGGAGGATTCCTCATCTTTCCATGGCTTAGTAATATTCCACTGTGAATATATACCATAACTTGTTTATTTCTTTGTCTGTGGACACCTAGATTGTTTCTGTGTCTTGCTTCTTATAAATAATGCTGCTATGAATACGGGGGTGCAAATGGCTTTTCAAGTTAGTGTTTTTGATTTTCTTGAATATATTCCCTGAAGTGTAATTCCCAGATCATGGGGTAGTTGTACTTTTAATTTTGTGAGGATCCTCCATATTGTTTCCACAGTGGCTATACCAGTTTACCATCTCTCCAACAGGGCACAGGGCTCCCTTTTCTCTATACCCTTGCCAGCATTTGTTCTCTCTTGTTTTGCTTTGTTTTTTTTTTTTTTTTAAGATGCATCTATTAGAGAGAGTGGTGGAGGGTACAGAGGGGAAGGAGACTCCCAGCTGAGCCCAAAACCCCATGTGGGGTCCTGAGATCATGACCTGAGCTGAAACGAAGAGTCAGTTGCTTAACTGACTATGCCACCTAGGCGCCCCTTCTATTGTCTCTTTGATCACAGCTATTCTAACAGATGTGAGGTAATATTTCATCATAGTTTAATTTGCATTTCCTTGATGATAGGCGATTGAGCATCTTTCCTTTATGTGTTGGTCTTCT
Source organism: Spilogale gracilis (assembly GCA_004023965.1). Lineage (NCBI taxonomy): Eukaryota > Metazoa > Chordata > Mammalia > Carnivora > Mephitidae > Spilogale > Spilogale gracilis. The sequence continues at coordinate 84,706 of PITA01003938.1, forward strand.
TTGGAGAGATGTCTACTTAGGTCTTCTGCCCACTTTTGACTTGGGTCATTTGTTTTTTTGCTATTGAGTTGTATGGCTTCCTTATATATTTTAAACATCACCCCCTCATCAGATGTGTGGTTTGCAAATATTTTTTCCCATCCACTTGGTTGTCTTTTGTTAATGGTTTCTTTTGCTGGGCAGAAGCTTTTTAGTGTCATTTTTTTTATCTTGTTGCTTGAGCTTGAGGTGTCATATCCAAAAAAGAAAATCATCAAAGATTCAAGTGAAGGCTCTTCAGTTGGGAGGATCCTAGGAGCAACCCTCAGACTTGTCTCTGAACAAATGCCCCTATCTGTGTGTAGCATAGGAATGCTCCCTGCCTGGCACTGACTCACTCTGAGGGCAATAAGCTCTGCCCACCTGCCTCTCACTTTAAGCACTGCTGAGCCACACAGCTTCCAGAAGTTGTGGCCAGCCCTCCTGGTCAGAGGGGACTGGAAGACACTCTCCACGGTGGGTAGGGCTGTGATTCAACTCCTCCTCTGGGTCTGGGCAAGCCAGGCTCTAAGGCTGGCAAATTTCTTGTTTGACGATCTAGATCAAGCAGATCTACCTCCTGCCAAGGTCCTTAGAGTGCATCCCCAAGTTGGGTCTGCAGGTGAGCGGTGCTACTGCTTGGGATTACTACTTGGTTACTATGGGTGTGTGCTCGGTCTGCCAAGATCTGTATGGTGTGCCCATGTGTCGCAACCCTCCAGCCACCCATCAGCAGCCCTGCATATTCCCCTGGAATCCCTGTGGTCAGGATCAGAGCAGAGGCTCCTGCAAAGTGACCCATACTGCCGGGGGTGGCTGGTCGTTACCCTCGGGTTCTCCTCCTGTTGGAAGAACTGGAAGCTCAGAAGAGGCCTCCCTGTGTGGTGCTTCACTGGCCTGGGGGAGTGACAGTGCATTCAACATGGAGCTGCTCCTCTTACCTTCTAACTCGGCATGTCTTGGTCTCTGGGGCCTGAGGTAGAGGAGAGGTGTGCTTCAGCCTCACCCCTGTATTCTAGAAGTCTCTCCATGGTGTCTTATTCTAGAATCACTGTTAGTTGTTCTAATGACGGGGGAGCAAAGTCAGGAACAACCTGTGTTGACATCTGGTGACGTCAGCGGTTTAAGCTTCTAGTTCAGTGATTTTCTTCGGTATATTCACAGTTGTGCAACCATCACTGTAATTGGAGGCTGTTTCAACATCCCGCAAAGAAATGGTCTGTTAGCCTTCTCCACCTTGGGTCAATACTAATTCACTCTCTGTGTCTATGGATTTGCCTGTCCTGGGTAGTCCACATAATTGGAATCACAATATGTGATCTTTGAGTGGCTTTCTTTTTCTTTTTGTTTAAGATTATTTTATCTGTTTATTTGACAGAGAGAAAGATCACAAGTAGGCAGAGTGGCAGGCAGAGAGAGAGGGGGAAACTGGCTCCCTGCTGAGCAGAGAGCCCGATGTGGGCCTCGATCCCAGGACCCTGAGATCATGACCTGAGACGAAGGCAGAGGCTTTAGCCCACTGAGCCATCCAGGTGCCCTCTGAGTGGCTTTCTTCCTTCCTTCCTTCCTTCCTTCCTTCCTTCCTTCCTTCCTTCCTTCCTTCCTTCCTTCCTCCCTCCCTCCCTCCCTCCCTCCCTCCCTCTCTCTCTTTCTTTCTTTCTTTCTTTCTTCTTTTTTTAAAGATTTTATTTATTTGACAGAGAGGGAACACAAGCAGAGGGAGTGAGAGAGGGAGAAGCAGGCTTCCTGCCAAGCAGGGAGCCCGATGTGGGACTTGATCCCCGGTCTCCAGGATCATGACCTGAGCCGAAGGCAGTCGCTTAACCAACTGAGCCACCCAGGTGCCCCGTGAGTGGCTTTCTTAATTTAGCATAAAATTTTTGAAGTTCTAGTCATTGCATGTATCACTACTTCATTCCTTTCATTGCTAATATACCACATTTTGTTTCCATCAGTTGGGAGACATTTAGCTTATTGTCACTTTTCAGTTATGAATCATTCTGTTAGGAATATTTGTATAGATAATTGTGGTTTTGGAGCTCACTTATTGTTCAGAGTTTGAAAAACAATTCTTCAGCTCTCTTAATCTCTTAATTATTCTCCATTATCTTAAAGGAACAGAAATTAGGGTGCCTGGGTGGCTCAGAGGGTTAAGTCTGCCTTTTAGCTCAGGTCATGATCTCAGGGTTCTGGGATCAAGTCCCACATCGGGCTCTCTGCTTAATGGGGAGCCTGCTTCCCCCCTATTCCTCTGCCTCTTTAAAAAGAAAAAGGGGGGAGGGAACAGAAATTAATTCTTCCCGTGAGAAGGGAAGAATTTCTTGTTTGAGGATCTAGATCAAGCAGATCTGCATCCTGCCAAGGTCCTTAGAGTGGGGGAAGAAGCAACTGACCTGAGTGGTCCACTGTCCCTTAGACCTTAGTCTTCTACTGTTTCAACCCACATTCCTTGGGTGACCTCATACTTGGGGCCCTGTGCAGGGACTGGAGAATGGCTTCCTTAATAAATTTTTCTAAATCTATACATGCACCTCCAGGAGAAACCTGAAAGAAGTATAAGAGAACAACGAATACTTCAAAATATAGAAGTCTTACTCACTGGCCTCTTGCACTCCAATTAAGACTAAAACGAGAATTGCCCTTTATGTTTACACACTCACGATCTGGGGTACATCTTGGGGTCCCAGGAGATGACTCAGTGTCGTGCTATACAAGCTTTCCTTTCTGTTGGGATAAGAGGGTTTTTTGTTTGTTTGTTTTATAAATGGTTAATTTGGAAATGATCTAAATAGCTGCTTAGAAGACAAAAGGGGATTTATTTTATTTTATTATTATTTTATTTTATTATTTTTATATATTTTTAAAGATTTTACTTATTCATTTGACAGAGAGAAACACAGCTAGAGAGGGAACACAAGCAGGGGGAGTGAGAAAGGGAAAAACAGGCTTCCCACAGAACAGGGAGCCCCATGCAGGGCTCGATCCCAGGACCCCGAGATCATGACCTGAGCTGAAGGCACACACTTAACAACTGAGCCACCGAGGTGCCCCAAAAGTGGGGGGTTTAACTATAAAATAGATTTTGACTTTAAATGAGAAAAGGAAGAATATAAAGGATGACTTTGCTTGGATGTCTTATATCTTAAAGGTTTCCACAGACTACAGATGTGGCTGCCATCGAACAGGCTCTGGGCAATGACTATTATTGCGCTATATTGAACATTTCCTGTAGAAGAGGGTGAATGCTCGCATAGTATTTTTTAATTTCTGTAAGCCAGGTTTGACAACTTTACATATTTTATGGTGAGGGCATGAGTCATTGGAAAACCTTTTAAATCTCTTCACTTAAGAGTCTTAAGAATTCATGGGTACATGGGTGACTCACTTGGTAAAACGTCTGCCTTCGGCTTAGGTCATGATCCCAGGGTCCCTAGGATCGAGCCCCATGTCCAGCTCCCTGCCTACGGGGAGCCTGCCTCTCCTCCCTCTCCTGCTCCCCGACACATACCCTCTCTCCAATAAATAAATAAAATCTTTAAAAAATAGATGAAATTAAGAATTCAAATGAGATATGTAATGAAAAAAGTTGTCTTCTCCTCTAAACCCAATCAATAAGTGATATTAACAGTATAATGCATATCTGTAGTTTCCCCCATGATTACACGGTATAGTATCAGATAGTCAAACATTTTTTTCTCCTTTCAACTATAAAAGTAGTGCTAAGACAACATTGCCAAAAGTTTTGGAAAAGGACCACTTTCGGTTTTTATCACCTAACATACTAGCTGTTTTTTAACATTTCTATCCACTCTTTTTTTTCATACGCATTACAGGTAATTTAAATATAGTTTTAATATTTACCATTTAAAAATATCTGCATAATCATTGACTAGAATATCATAATTATGTAATGATTCCACATTTTAATTGCTTTTCTTAGAAACATGGAAATTAAAAAAAAAAGAAATAAACCTGGAAATATAATTACTAGGCCAAAGTATATAAACCACTTTATTTGCCTCTTAGTTTTATGTAGTCAAATTGCTATTGAGAAAAATCCCACTGGCTGGAGGAGCAAGATGGCAGAGAAGTAGGGAACCTAAAGATCAACAGGACCCAGGAATTCAGCTAGATAGTTGTGAAACCATTCTGAACACCTACAAACTCAACAGGAGATCGAAGAAAAAAATAGCAATTTTAAGAACAGAAAAGCAACCAGTATCCAGAAGGCAGGATGTGCAGAGAAGTGAATTGGAGGGGATACTTGGGAAGAGAGACCACAAGGGGGAGGGCCAGCTCCTGGCCAGCAGTAGAGCAACAGGGCAGAAAATCAGAACTTTTAGAAGTCTGCTCCACTGAGGGACGTTGCCCCAGAGGCTAAGCGGGGGACAGGGGTGGGGGGGTGGAACCCTCGCTGGGACAGTGTTGTCTCGGGACCTGCGGGGTCACAGAAGAACCCGGGGTGCCTGAGCGGGGCAGAGCTCCCAGGTATCGGATTGGGGAAGCCGGCTGCAGAGACAGAGCCAAGGAGTGGTCTCTCAGCTCGGGCTTACCTTAAACCATGATCCAAGGTGCAGTCAGGCCACTGGTCTTCAAACAGGGACCCCACAAGTGGCAGACCCGGGGAGACCCCCTCCTTCCTCCACCGGGAGGGGTAGCATGGGAGTGCGCTGGTGAATCTGCTGGGTTTGGAGACTCCAAATGGGGCTGTGCGCCGGAGATAGAAATGCTCGGTCACAGGCTGGGTGACCGTGGAGTGTGCCTGGAGACCGGGCAGACAGGCATGACTGACTGCTTTTCTCTGCGGCTGCACTGAGAGCGGGGCCCCGAGCTCTCTGCTCCTCCAGGTCTGAGATTGGAGTGCCACCATCACTGGCTTCCTCCAAAGCTGTACTGAAAGCGTTCAGGGAACAAAAGCTACTGAGAGCAAAACCGAGCAGATTACATAGCCAGGCCCCTGGCAAGGGTGGTGCAATTCCGCCTTGGGCAAAGACAGTTGAGAATCACCCCTCCCGCAGAAGATCAGGGAGAACATCCAGTCAAGACCAAGGTTACTGACCAATGAGAACTGCAGAACTCAAAAGCTAGGGGAATGCTGCACATAGAATTCACGCCCCCCCCCCCCAAATGATTCTTTAGTCTTTCAAACTTAAATATTTTTAATTTTATTTTTTCTTACTCTATTTTTAAAAAATTTTCCTCTTTCCTATTTTAACCTTTTTAAACTATTTTGTCTTATCAGTACCTTTCTGAAAATCACTTCTAATTTTCATTGTTATATTCATATTCTATCCCTTCATTGTATTTAACCTTACTTTTTGTATATCTATAGGTTTTTGTTCCTTAAAATTTTGGGATATATTTTCTTCTAACAGATCAAAATATACCCTAAATCTAGTGTATGGCTTTGCTTTAGTCTCCAGCCAGATCACATTTTCTCCTTTTTTTTTCTTTTTTAAACCAACTTCTTATCAATTATTTCTTTATAATTATTTTCATTTTCATCTTTACAGTCATATTTCATCCCTTTAGCATGTGTACCCTTATTTGTGTGTGTGTGTGTGTATATATATATATATATACACACTTACCTTTCCTTAAAATTTTGGGAAGCAGTTTCTTCTAACAGACCAAAATGTATCCAAAATCAAGTGTGTGGCTCTGTTCTATTCACCAATCTAAATCTAAATCTAAATATAATATAAATATAATATAAATATATATATATTTATATATATAAAGAGAAACAGAGAAATTACACAATCTGAACAGACCCATAACCAGTATGGAGATTGAAGCAGTTATCAGTTATCAAAAATCTCCCAACAAACAAGAGCCCAGGGCTAGATGGATTCCCAAGGGAATTCTACCAAACATATAAGAAGAATTAATACCTATTCTCCTGAAACTGTTCCAAAAAAAAGAAATAGAGGGAAAACTTCCAAACTCATTTTATCAGGCCAGCATTACCTTGATTCCAAAACCAGGCAAAGACCGCATCCAAAAGGAGAATTACAGACCAATATCTTTGATGAACATAGATGCAAAAATTTTCCAAAATACTAGCCAATAGGATCCAATAGTACATTTAAAAGATTATTCACCACAACCAAGTGGGACTTATTCCTGGGCTGCAGGGCAACATCTGCAAATCAACCAATGTGATACAGTGCCTTAATAAAAGAAAGAACAAGAACAATATGACCATGACCCTCTCAATAGATGCTGAAAAACCATTCAACAAAGTACAGCACCCTTTCTTGATCAAAACTCTTCACAGTGTAGGGATAGAGGGTACATATTTTAGTATCATAAAAAGCCATCTGTGAAAAACCCACAGCGAATATCATTCTCAATGGGGTAAAACTGAGAGCTTTTACCCTAAGGTCAGGAACACAGCAGGGCTGTTCACTATCACCACTGCTATTCAACGTAGTACTAGAAGTCCTCGCCTCAGCAATCAGACAACAAAAAGAAATAAAAGGCATCCGAAACAACAAAGAAGTCAAACTCTCACTCTTTGCAGATTATATGATACTTTATCTGGAAAACCCCAAAGACTCTACTCCAAAACTGTTAGAACTCATACAGAAATTCAGTAAAGTGTCAGGATATAAAACCAAGGCACAGAAATCAGTTGCATTTCTATATACCAACAAGACAGAAAAAGAGAAATTAAGGAGTTGATCCCATTTACAATTGCATCCCAAACCATAGCTACTTAGTAATAAACCTAACCAAAGAGGCAAAGAATCTGTACTCAGAAAACTATAAAGTACTCATGAAAGAAATTGAGGAAGACACAGTTGGAAAAACATTCCATGCTCATGGATTGGAAAAACAAATACTGTGAAAATGTCTATGCTCCCTAGAGCAATCTACACATTTAATGCAATCCCTATCAAAATACCATCGATGTTGTTCAAAGAAATGGAACAAATAATTCTAAAATTTATATGGAACAAGAAAAGACCCCCAGGAGCCAGAGGAATGTTGAAAAAGAAGACCAAGGTTGGTGGCATCACAATTCCAGACTTCAAGCTCTATTACAAAGCTGTAATCACCAAGACAATATGGTACTGGCACAAAAACAGACACATAGATCAATGGAACAGAGCAGAGAGCCCAGAAATGGACCCTCAACCCTATGGTCAACTAATCTTTGACAAAGCAGGAAAGAATGTCCAGTGGAAAAAAGACAGTCTTTTCAATAAATAGTGTTGGAAAAATTGGACAGTCACATACAGAAGAATGAAACTGAACCATTTCCTTACACCACACACAAACATAGACTCAAAATGGATGAAAGGCCTTGATGTGAGACAGGAATCCATCAAAATCCTTGAGGAGAACACAGGCAGCAACCTCTTTGACTTCCGCTGCAGCAACTTCTTCCTAGAAACATTGCCAAAGGCAATGGAAGCAAGGGCAAAAATGAACTATTGGGAATTCATTAAGATCAAAAACTTTTGTACAGCAAAGGAAACAGTCAACAAAACTGACAGAATGGGAGAAGATATTTGCAAATGACATATCAGATAAAGGGCTAGTATCCAAAATCTATAAAGAACTTACCAAACTCAACACCCAAAGAACAAATAATCCAATCAAGAAATGAGCAGGAGATATGAACAGATATTTTTGCAAAGAAGACATCCAATGGCCAACAAACACATGAAAAAGTGCTCAACATCACTCAGCATCAGGGAAATACAAATTAAACCACAGTGAGATACCACTTCACACCAGTCAGAACGGCTAAAATTAACCAGTCAGGAAACAGAAGATGTTGGCAAGGATGTGGGGAAAGGGGAACCCTCCTACACTGTTGGTGGGAATGCAAGCTGGTGCATCCACTCTGGAAAACAGTTTGGAGGTTCCTCAAAAAGTTGAAAATAGAACTACCCTACGACTCAGCAATCACACCACTGGGTATTTACCCTAAAGATACAAATGTAGTGATCCAAAAGGGCACATGCACTCTAATGTTTATAGCAGCAATGTCCAGAACAGGCAAACTATGGAAAGAGCCTAGATATCCATCAACAGATGAATGGATAAAGAAAATGTGGTGTATATCTACAATGGAATACTATGCAGCCATCAAAAACCCAAATCTTGACATTTGCAATGATGTGGATGGAACTAGATGGTATAATGTTAAGCAAAATAAGTCAATCAGAGAAAGACAATTATCATATGATAGCTCTGATACAAGGAATTTGAGAAGTAGGATGGAGGTTGTAGGGGGAAGGGAAGGAAAAATGAAGCAAGATGGGACCAGGGAGGGAGACAAACCATAAGAGACTCTTAATCTCAGGAAAGAAACTGAGGGTTTCTCAAGGGAAGGGTGGTGGGGAGGGTTAGAGTGGCATATACATTGGTGAAGATATGTGTTATGGTGAGATCCATGAGTCGTTTAAGACTGATGAATCACAGACCTGTACCCTGAATACCCTGAAACAAATAATACATTATATGTTAGTTAAAAAAAATTGCTATTGTGGGGCGACTGGGTGGCTCAGTCATTAAGGGTCTACTTTCAGCTCAGGTAATCATCCCGGACTCCCAAGATTGAGCCCTGCATCGGTCTCCCTGCTCAGCAGGAAGTCTGCTTCCCCCTCTCTCACTCCCCCTGCTTGTGTTTCCTCTCTGTCAAATAAAATAAAATCTCAGAAAAATTGCTGTTGAGAAAGAGCTGAATTAATTTATGAAATTAATTAGAAATTCTGCTCTACCATCAACATCCCTTCTCTTGGTACATATTATTTACTAAGATATGGTTTACATTTCTTTAAACATTTTATTGTTTGAAAGGTTTTGGGAATATAAACAATTTTTTACTGGAGAATCTTATCCTAATTGAAATATTTAAACTAATGTGATAAAGATACTAGATCTTGGTAGAAGGAAAACTTATCCTATGTTGAGGCACTTGTAATATATTCTCCATTGATATATTTGTTTGAAGTCCTTAAGGAAAAAAGATTTAAGGAATTTATTTACAAGAGAAAGTTAAAAATTTTTATTTTGACCCATTCTTTAAATGTAATTCTCATGTGACTTCAGGAATCTAAAATATATAGATTATTGAGAAAAGTTTAAAATAATTTCTAGCATGCAAGAATCAACTAGAATAAGTCCCTCTCCCCCAAGGATTGTACTTTCCATTTTTTTTACACTCAAGGCACTGAGAAAATACATCATCAAAAGTATAATTTTAAAAAGTCATAGAATATGCCATTTTTTGGTAACATCAATTTTATGTTCCATTAAGAAAGAAAAAGCTTTTCTAATTAAACTGGTTTTTACATTACTTGGAATTAATGTTTTATAGCTTCCTGGAGCACTCCTTTCAACTTTACCAGACATAGATTTTTATCACTCATGCATACATACAATGAGAAATACTCAGATGCATATTTGGTTATCCTAAGACTTGGGATCTGACTTATCTGAACCACTGCTGACTCTGATGTCTCCTTTTTTTCTACCCAGTGTTATTCTCTGTGCCAAGAAGAGGGCATTTCTTAAAAGAATTCATAAACACCAAAAAAATCACTGATGTTGTAAATCAGCTTTACAATCATATCACGTCAGTGTCCTGCTTCAGGGATGAACCTAAGTGTATCTGATTTGCCTACAACTGGCACCCAAGAGCTTGGAAGCTGACACCCACCCTGCAGGTTGTTCTGCTGTGCTTTTCAAGGTACCTGTGGAGGCAATGGCGACACTATGAAAATTGCCACTTGCTCAACAGAAATTATAAGATACAGCCTGGGGCGCCTGGGTGGCTTAGTCATTAAGGCCTTCCGCTCAGGCCATGATCCCAGAGTCCAGGGATCAAGTCCCGAATCAGGTTCCCTGCTAAGTGGAAAGCCTGCTTCTCACTCCTGCTCTGCCACTCCCCTTGCTCTCTCTCTCTCTCTTTCTCTCTCTCTCTGTCAAATAAATAAGTAAGCAAACAAACAAATAAAATATTTAAGAAAAAAAAAGACACAGCCTGATTTCAAAGACCTTAAAGCACAGACGAAAACACGAGTTCAACTATCAAAAAAAAAAAAAAAATCTTGTTATTTGCAACGATGTGGATGGAACTCAGGAGTATTATGCTAAGCGACATAAGTTCATCAAAGAGAGACAAACACCATATGATTTCACTTATATGTGGAATTTAAGAAACTAAACAGAGGAGCATAAGGCAAGGGAAGGAAAAATGAAACAAGATGAAATCAGAGAGGGAGAAAAACCATGAAAGACTTTAATCTTAGGAAACACACTGAGGATTGCTGGAAGGAAGGGGGTTGGGGGGATGGAGTCATTGGGCGACGGACATTGGGGACGGTGCCCAGTGTTATATACAACTGATGAATCACTGAACTCTACCTCTGAAACTAATAATACACTATATGTTAATTAATTGAATTTAAATAAAATTAAGTTGTTTCTTTTTTTTTAAGGTGAATCTTGGGGCGCCTGGGTAGCTCAGTCGTTAACCGTCTGCCTTTGGCTCTAGTCGTGATCCCTGAGTCCTGGGATCAAGCCCCACATTGGGCTCCCTGCTCAGCGGGAAGCCTGCTTCTCCCTCTCCCGCCACCAGTGCTTGTATTCTCTCTCTCGCTTCCTCTCTCTCTCTCTGTCAAATAAATAAATAAAATCTTAAAAATAAATAAATAAATAATAAATAAATAAAAATGTGAGTCTTAGCACAGATAGCTACGATGGATCGATCCAGTCGCCTTTGTACCCGAGGGGTCGAAGGATGGCCCCTGCTGCGGTCTGGCTGCCACGAGGCCTGAAGAGATGAAGAGGGAAGCCCATAGTGGACGACTGCCTGCTTCTTACATGGCTGATGAGTAAGGTGGGCACCAGACTTGTTATTAAGGATGACGCTTCACTGGGGAGACAATAAGGGTCTAGTGACAATGAGTCAGTATTTCGATCCCCGTTTTTCCTTTAAATAAGCTAGTGCCAAAACAGCTTATATTTTAAAAAATAATTGTCTTAAAATTATTTAGCACATTCCTATGAAAGCCAAATTATTTGGTTGGGTAATATAGAATTGTTAAGTAACCATTTCCACTCAGTGAAATAGGTAGAACTGTCTATATGGCAACAGTTTGAAAATTTCTAGTTTTCTCCTGAGGTCCTGGAGTCATTTGGGGAAAGAAGATTCGTTAAATATCTGCCATATGCCTTGAAACGAATTTTGCAATGTTTACTAAATTCTGGAAATGAGCTGCTGTGCTGACATATTTTGTCAGTCTTCAAACAGATGGGATGAAGTTTGAAGAATCTGTTTTATTAAAAGGCTTAAAAGCTGCCCCGGTTAATGTTAAATTCGGGTCATGAGGTAGTAGTTTATACAATTGTGCAGAAACTGTTCTTTCAACACTTCCCTTCAGTAAAGGCAACTTACAACTCCCTGGAAAGACTCCTTTGCAGAAAAAAATAATGCTCTTTATTTTATATTCTAATACTCACTTTACTGAATGCTTCTATCTCGCTATCATTTTTCACAACAAGTATCAGGAAACCCAGAATGACTTCCTAATTTAAAAAAAAAAAATCTATCCTGGAATTCCTGGATGGCTCAGTTAGTTAAGCGGCAGCCTTAGGCTCAGGTTCTGGTCCTGGTGTTCCCTGCTCATCCAGGAGCCTGTTTCTCCCTCTGCCTCTGCCAGCCACTCCACCTGCTTGTACTCACTCTCCATGTCAAACAAATAAATAAATAAAATCTAAACAAAACAAAACAAAAAACTATCACTTCTATCTCTCCTGTTCCCATAGAAATTTAAAAATATTGTTTGGTATTTTTCCTTTTCTACTTAAAAGACGTGTACTATCTTTACGATCATATTTCCCTTTATTTCCTTTATTTGTGGGCCACATGTTGCTATCGACTCTCCTGAGGGCAAATGCATGTGTAATCTTACTAGATCCCAAAATTCTTAAACATTTCTCACCACAGTATAACATAACATGATATACAAATCTTATGTTTAGCAATGGATGCATTTTTAGAGATATGTAAATCCATGCAACCACTACCTAGAATCAACATTATAAAACATGTGCGTTCCCAGAACCCCTCTCAAACACCTATGTTGTCACTACCAGTCTTGTCCCAACAGTAACAACATCCTTAATTCTAACACTATAGATAAGTTTTGTTGTTTTTGAATAACGTAAATAAAACCAGAGGGTCCCTTTTTGGTGCCTGGTTTCTTTTGCTCAACATGATATGCATGAGATCCATCCAGGCCATCGTGTGTAGACATAGTTCGTTTCACTGCTGGGCAGTGTTCCAGCATATGACAGAAGCAGCATCTTAAAGAAAAAAAAATCAATTTTCCCCAAGGATAACAGGATTTTGAGGCATATAGTGATTTGCACCCCCCCCCCCATTCAGGTTTGGTCCTTAGACCTTAGTAGAGTGGACCCTCCATTCCTCCTTCCTTTTTTTTTTTTTTTTAAGGGTACATAGCATTTCATGAAACTTTTTTTTTCTTTTAAGATTTTATTTATTTGACAGAGAGAAACACAGCGAGAGAGGGAACACAAGCAGGGGGAGTGAGAGAGGAAGAAGCAGGCTACCTGCTGAGCAGGGAGCCCATTGTGGGACTTGATCCAGGGTCTGTGGGATCATGACCCGAGCCGAAGGCAGTTGCTTAACCAACTGAGCCACCCAGGCATTCCTCCTTTCTGAGCCCAACAGGAATTTTCCTTCTGCCGCAGACCCAGGGTGGGTCTCGGAGAGCTTTCTTTCATGTGTCTGTTGGTGAATGTTAAGTTTGCATTTCTATTGAGTGTAGGCCTAGGGTCTGTAGCATATGCTGGGTCATAGTGTAAGCTCACCTTTAGTGTACCCTACCTAACAGTGTGCCCCAAACAGTACCTGAGGTCTGCACATCCTTGCTAACATTAGGTGTTGGCAGAGTCTTCAATTTATTTATTTATTTATTTATGTATTTATTCCTTCCTTCCTTCCTTCCTTCTCTCTCTCTCTTTCTTTCTTTCTTTCCTTCCTTCTTTCAAGATTTTTAATTAATTTATTTGACAGAGAGAGACACAGCGAGAGAGAGAATACAAGCTGTGGGAGTGGGAGAGGGAGAAGCAGATTTCTCACTGAGCAGGGAGACCGATGCGGGGCTTGGTCCCAGGACCCTGGGATTCATGACCTGAGCTGAAGGCAGACACTTAACAACGGAGCCATTCATGCACCCCAAGGTCTTCAATTTCAACTTTTCTGGTAAATGACCAGTAAGATCTCATTTTGGTCTTTATTTTTTTGGTCTAATTTCCATTGAGCTATATATGCATAAGAATGCACAAATTCTACAGACAGAGGAGCTTGGTTATTTTTTTCATAGCGCTTAATAACACTGTTTGAATCACTTTGATAGAATTTATTATTTAGAGCGCTTAGAGATTCACAACAAAGTGGAGTGGAAAGTAGAGTTCCTATTAACACCTTGGCCCCCAACATGTACAAACCCTGCCGCTATCAACTTCCCCTACCAGAGTGGGCCATTTGGGGCAATCAATGAACCTGCTACACTGACATGTCATAAAGACCCCAAACCCATAGTTTACATTTGGGTTCACTCTTGGCATTGTACATTCTATGGGTTTGTACAGATATATAATGACAAGTATGCAGCATCATGGTACCACATAGGATAGTTTTGCTGTCCTAAAGACCCTGTGATGCAGCAAATTGTCCCACTCTCCTAACAAACATTGATTGATTGATTGATTAATTGATTTAGCATCCCTGGGTGGGTCCAAATATCACTGGCATCACTGGTTTTCTACTCCATAGTTTGGCCTTTCCTAGAATGTCATATAGTTAGAATCATATAGTGTGTAGCCTTTGTAGACTGGCTTCCTCCACTCAGTATCATGCTTATGTTTCTTTTCATGTCTTTTCACAGCTTGATAGCTCATTTGTTTTTGTGGTAAATAATAATATTCTGTTGTCTAGATGTATCAGAGTTTATCCAATTGCCTATTGAAGGACATTTTGGCTGCTTCCAAGCTTTGGCAATTATGAATACAGGTGCTATAAACATCCTTGGGGAGATTTTTGTGTGGATGTTAAGTTTTCAGTGCTTTGGGGTAAATACCAAGGTGTGAGATTGCTGGATTACATGGTAAGAATATGTTTAGTTTTGCAAGACACTGCCACACTGTCTTCCCAAATGGCTGTACTCTTCTGAGTTCTCACCAGCAATGAATGAGGGTACCTGTCGCTCCACATCCTTGACAGAATTTGGTGTTGCTAGTGTTTAGAAATGTGGCCATTCTAATAGGTGTGTAGTGGTACTGTCATTTTGCTTTTCAATTCCCTAATGACATTAGTTGCTAAACACCTTTTGCATATGCTTATATGCCATCTGTAGATTTTTAGTAAGGTGACTGTTCAGGTCTTTGCCTATTTTTAAATGGCAGTAAATTGAGTTTTAAGTGTCCTTTCTGTATTTTAGATAACAATCCTTTTCTTTTTTTTTCTTTTCTTTTCTTTTCTTTTCTTCTTTCTTTTTAGATAACATCGCACACGCCAAGTGGAGTGAGTAGGGGCAGAGGAAGAGAGAGGGAGATAGAGAATCTCAAGCAGACTCCATGTTCCTTGAGAAACCCAACATGAGGACCCCTGGGTGGCTCAGTTGTTAAGCATCTGCCTTCGGCTCAGGTCATGATCCTGGAGTCCTGGGATAGAGCCCTGCATCTTGCTTCCTGGTCATCCGGCTTCTTCCTCTCACTCCCACTGCTTGTGTTACCTCTCTAGCTGTATTTCTCTCTGTCGAATAAATAAATAAAATCTTTAAAAAAGAGTAAAAATAAAAATATAAAAATGAAAAGAACCCAACATGGGGCTCAGGCTCACGACCCTGAGATCATGACCTGAGCTGAAATCAAGAGTCAGAGGCTTAACCGACTGAGCCACCCAGATGCCCTGCAAATATTTTTCCTAGCCTGTGGCTTGTTATCTCATTCCCTTGACATTGTCTTTACAGAGCTTTTACAGCTTTTAATTTTAAAGAACTCTTGTTAAGTTTCTTAGAGCTTAATACATTTTTACTCACACATATATCCTATGGATCCACGACCCAAATCAAAGCATAGAATATTTCCAGCACCCCAGAAGATTCCCTTCTGTCCCCACCCTCAAAGATAAGCCACTGTTCTAAGATATATTATGGGTTTGTTTTGACTGTTTTTCAGTTTCACATAAACAGAGTCATGCAATATGTTCAAGTTTGTGCCCAGCTGCTTTTGCTCAACATAATGTTCTTCTTAAAATTATTATTGCTGCATTATAAGAATATACCCCAATCCATTTGCCTTTAGGTGGACATTTGGGTCTTTCCAATTAAGGACCATTATGAATAATGCTATGAACATCTTTATATGTATTTTTTAAATACACACATGCATGCATTTATATGATTCTATGTCTAGATGTGAAATTGCTGGGACATCGGGAGTGCATATGAAAAACCAGTTCAAGTGTTCGAGGTGGGGGTGGTCTTTACATTTTAGCCATTCTGGTGGTTATGTATTGCTGTTACATTGTGATTTTAACTTTTATACCCCTGTTGCAGTAACACATTTTTCATATGCTGTTGGCCTTTTGGGTTATCCTCTTTTGTGAAATGTCTATTCAAGGGATTTATCGACTTTTTTCTTACTGACTTGTCTTTGTCTCTCTTATAATTGTCAGGAACTATTTAGATATTCTGAATGTAAGACTTTTGTTAGACATATGTATTAATAATGTCTTCTTGTACTCTATGGGTTGACTTTTCACTCTTGATGAAATCTTTTGGTTAGCAGAGGTTCTTAATTCAATGAAGTCCTGTTCATCAAACATGCCCTATGTGGTTCGAGCTTTTGTGTCCTCTTTGAGAAATTCTTTACCTGCATAGAGTCATGAAGAAAATCTCTATTATCTATTAAAAGCTTTAGTGTTTCACCTGTCACATTTAAACTTACAGTCTACCTGGAATCAATGTGTGTACAATGAGAGGTTCTGTGTGGATATCCACTTGATCCAACACCACGTTCCAGAAAGTCCTCTCTTTCTCCACTATGCAATAGTGTCAATCTGCACATCAATCAAGTGGCTGTCCATGTCTGGACTCTGTATTTTGTTTCATTAGTCTGTTTGTCTGTTCTTACACCAGTGCCACACTATCTGAATTACTTAACTTTATAAATAAAAAGTCTTGAGAAAGAATATCTGATAGACAAAGCCTCTCTCACCTTGTGTTTCTTCTTCAAAAGTGCTTTGGCCAGGGGTGCCTGACTGGCTCAGTCAAAGGGTATGTGACTCTTGATCCCAGGGTCATGAGTTTGAGTCCCATGTTGGGTGTAGAGATTACTAAAGAAAATATTAAACAAATAAACACACACACAAAAAAACAAATAAATAAATCAAAAATGCCTTCTTGGTCCTTTGAATTTATACAGGATTTCAAAAAATCATCTGGTTTTCCTCAAAATCTCTGCTGGGATTTTTATTAGGATTACATTGCATGTATAGATTAATTTCAGGGAGAGCTGACATATTTATAGTTGAGTCTTTAAGTCCATGAACAGAGCCCATCTCTCAACTTCTTTATATTTTCTACAATTTTTCTCAATAACTGCTTTTCTTACACACAGAGAAGGCTTGCACATCTCTTGTTAGATTTATTCCTATGTACTTCATTTTTTTCAGTGCTATTTAAATAGTATCTCTAAAATATTTTTCTTTTTTTCCTTCTTTTGTATCTTTTGGCCTGTTTAAGTTTCTTAATTTTTATAGTTTATAGATTCTTTTGGATTTTCTATTTTAAAAAATCATGTTAGGGGTGCCTGGGTGGCTCAGTTGGTTAAGCGACTGCCTTCGGCTCAGGTCATGATCCTGGAGACCCGGGATCGAGCCCCACATCGGGCTTACTGCTCAGCGGGAAGCCTGCTTCTCCCTTTCTCACTCTCCCTGCTTGTGTTCCCTCTTTAGCTGTGTTTCTCACTGTCAAATAAATAAAATTTTTAAAAAAATCATGTCACCTGGGAATCTTGACAATTTTATTTCCTTTCCAATCTTTATGCATTTCTTTATCTTTTTAAAAAGATTTTATTTATTTATTTGACAGAGAGAAAGATCACAAGTGGGCAGAGAGGCAGGCAGGGAGAGAGGAGGAAGCAGGCTCCCTGCTGAGCAGAGAGCCCCAATGCGGCCTCCATCCCAGGATCCTGAGATCAGGACCTGAGCCGGAGGCAGAGGCTTTAACCCACTGAGCTACCCAGGTGCCCATTCATTTCTTTATCTTGCATTTTGGTACCCTCTGCATGAGGTTGAATGGAAGTTATACCCTTAAGCACATTTGCATGTTCCCATCTGAGTGGGAAGGTTTTCAAGATATCACCAGTCAGTATAATATTTGCTGTAGGTTTTTTATAGATACCCTTTCTTAGATTAAAGAAAATTCTTATTATTTCTAGTTTGCTGTAAGTGTTCTTACTCTGAACTTTATCAAGTTATTAATAAACTTTATCTTATTAAAACAATCACATGATTGTTCCCCTTTATTCTGTCGATGTGGCAGATTCCATAGTTAATTTTGAAAGTTAAATCAACTTGCATTCCTAGAGTCACTAGTTTGTTCTACATTGCTGGATTTGATGTCCTAATATTTTGTTTAGGATATTTGTATGTATGTTGATGAGAGACATTAGCCTGTAATTTTCCTTCTTTGTATGTCCTCATTAGGTTTTGTTATCAAAATTATGTTGACCTCATAAGATGAATTGAGGGCTGTTTGATATTCTTCTATTCTCTAAAATGTTTTGTATAATTTTGGTGTTATTTTTTTCTTTAAATATTAGAAGAATTCACCAATGAAGCCATCTGGGACTTTTTTTTATTTGTGTTGGTGTGGAGAGTGGGCAAAATTCTTCTGATGAGTTCTTTTCAGCTAAAATAAGTCAAAATTGACTTCTTTTGCTTAAAATTAATGTGATGTCAAAAAGAAAAATTTAAAAAAGCAAGTCAGTATTCTCATCATTGAAACAAAGAAAGTTATATTTCCTTTTTCCTTTAAATATGTGTCATATTGTTTTTTCTAAGAGAAAGTTGGTTTTTCTCCTATTAAATCTCCAAAGACTAAGCTTAATAGAAAAGTTCAGGTAATGGGATAAAAGGAAATATCTGAACCTCACAGATTTTGTGGTTGTTGGAAAAGAGTGAATTTAATTTATCAAATGATGTGGAAACAAAGGCAGAAGAAAAAGTACTAAATATCCTTACTACTTACAACCAACTGACAAGTCCTTGAAATAGACAGAGTGACATTCCTCTAGGAACTCAACTGACTGGATGCTGATACTGTGCTAGGGGCGATAGGCAATCTTAACCCGACCGTCAGGACCCTGTAAGTCTACTTTAACATATAGAAATTCCTTTGGAAACTTCCTTTATCTCTACCCCCTAAGATACCTGATGGCAATCATTCCCAAGAATATGACCCTCCGATATACATCTGAAGGATATCGTGACTCGGGTTTTACTAGACAGTAAAAAATGACCTTTTCCCAACAACAACTAGCTTCTTCAAGGTCCTGGAAACCTTGCTCCTAAAATTCCTCAGAGAATTCTGCTCTCCCAACTTGAAAATATAGGGTCACCTGTGTGGCTCAGTTGGTTAAGCTTCTGACTTTGGCTTAGGGTATGATTTCAGAGTCCTGGGATTGAGCCTTGTGTAGGGCTCCACACTCAATGAGTAGTCTGCTTCTCCCTCTCCCTCTGCCCCTCACTCCACTGGTGTTCTCTCTCTCTCAAATAAATAAATAAATAACATCTTTGAAAAAAAATGTATATAATGGGCCAGTCTTCATTACCGCTGTGCAATTCTTTCTAACCATGGGTCATGTCCCCATGCTTTAATAAAACCACCTTTTTACACCAAAAATGTCTCAAGAATTCTTTCTTAGCCATCAGCTTCAAACCCTAACATCTTTACTACATCATACTAGTTTAACACAGTGGATAGAAATGACTGTTGAAATATTCTAATGCCATATGTAAAGTGCTGTCTTATGACTTTCTGTTTTCTTTGCCAACCTGTTTTCATGAAAGAATTCTCTTGACTTAACTGTTATATTCAAGGCTTTCAGTTACCTCTATTAATATAAATCCAAAAGATCAACTCTGTAATATTATAATAGGTACATTTTCTTTATGACAATTCACATCTACAACTAGAAACACTACCTGTTGAAGATGTCTGTGCCAGATGGCCAATCCCATGAAATCAAGAACTACTTTTCTGCCAATATCATTTTCTTTCCATAGGAGGTAAAAAAAATAAATATTTGATGATGTAGGAAAGATGCTTGGGGGATGATTCCTAGAGACACTTGTCTCTAGGTGAGTTCCCTGGGTTTGCTTTTTGCCTTATATTTCTTAGACTGGGTGCTAGAGAAGCTGGCAACCTGGAAATGCCAATGATTGTAGACAAAATAGGCCCAAGAAAACATTGTTCTCTCTAGCCAAAAAAAAACCAGGAGAGAGGCAACCTAGCAAGACAGAAAAAATCTGGGAACTAAGCACTCTATTGAAGGCAAAGTCCACAGAAATAAAAACTGTGGCCTAGCCCCCACTCACACCATCTAATGTCAGTGGGAAGCCCAGACTTCCACCTTTGTCAGGTTATAAGAGGATCAAAAACAAGATCAACAGGGGCATCTGTGTGGCTCAGTAAGTTAAGAGACTGACTCTTGGTTTCAGCTCAGGTCATGATGTCAGGGTCATGAAGTCTAGCCCCACATCAGGCTCCATGCTCAATGCAGAGTCTGCTTGGATCTCTCTGTCTCTCCCTCTTCCCCTCCCCCCTGTTCTCTCTCTCTCTGTCTCTCTCTCTCTTTCAAATAAATACGTCTTAAAGCAAAAACAAACAAACAAAACCAGTATCAACCAACAGGACATTTGAACACTTTACCCAACAACTCAGAATACACATTCTTCTCAAGTACCTATAGAACCTCTAGGAAGATAGACCATATTTCTCCATTTGATAGAGTGGAGTCTCTCATATCAAGCGGGAGCCTGTGATAGGCCATAATGCAAGCAGTTCAAATATTGCAGCTAGGAGATATTGCCAGGACCGGTGTCAGTTGACACCTCAAAACCGATAACTAGCAGAGCCAGAGGAAGTCTGCAGAGACCCAGTACTGATTGAATCCCTCTAAAAAGAAAAGAATTTTGGCAGCAAATTGTCAGATTCTTCAGACCTGACCCCTCTATGTCTGACCACTTAAATAAGGCAACAGCTGCCAAAGGCTGTGCCCGATGGATCTCCATTTGACCAGAACCAAGAGTCTTCCCTGCTTGAATAGCAGAAGCAGTAAGTGCCAAGAGCAGACCCAGACCAAACTGAGGCCTTATCTCAACTGTGTGCCCACCAACTGACTTCCGTTTCAGTTCATTAACTTCCTAACCTCCTCTCCTGCCTTGTGTGTTGTGTGGCTTCTGTCCTGCTCTGTGTGCTACGTAAGAAGTCAAGTGTAATCACATGGGGAATTGTCATTGAGTTTGGAATCCTGAACCTGCTTTATAATTGTGATTTAACTTTGCTTTATGGGTGAACAAAGCTGATACTGTGGAAATGATGTAGGAAAGATGGTGTTAGGGTTCAAAGCCTATGGCCAAGAAAGAATTCTTGAGACATTTTTGGTGCAAAAGGGTGATTTTATTAAAGCACAAGGACAGGACTGGTGGACAGAAAAAGCTGCAATGGGGCCATGAGAGGTGGCACATTATATAATTTCAAATTGGAAGATGGTTAGGGACAGCATAAGTCTGTAAGGAATTTTGGAAGCAGAGTTTCTAGGACCTTGGGCAGGCTAGCTATTGTTAGGAAAAGGTCATTTATTACCATCTAATAAAACCTTAGTCGTGAGACCCTTCAGATGTATATCTGTAGGCCATAGGCTTGGGGATGATTGCCAACACGTATCTTGCAGCGTTTAGAGATAAAGAAAGTTTTCAAAGGAATTTTTATATGTTAAAGTAGACTTACAGGATTCTGGTGTGTGTGGGGGTGCAGCGAGGCTAAGGTTGCCTTTTGCCCTTAGCAAAGTATTAATATGGAGTCAGTTGACTCCCCAGAGGAATGTCACTCTGCCTTTTTCAAGGACTTGTCATTGAATTCTAAGTAGTAAGAAAATTTAATAATTTTTCTTCTGCCTTAGTTTCCTGCATAAGAAAGACACACTTCATAGTGTGCTCATGACACTGGGCCATAAAGCAAATCTCAACATATTCAAATGGACTGAAATATAGAACGTGTTCTCCAACCTCAATGGAGGTAAAGTAGAAATCTGTAACAGAAAGATAACAGGAAAATATCTGGACACTTTGAAAGCAAACAACGTACTTATAAATAATTCATAAATCAAAGAGAGGTAGTAAAGAAATAGACGATGGGAATGAAGGAGGACACTTGTGAGGAATCGCCATATGGCACACCCAGAATTAATATTACATTAACTAACTGGAATTGAAATAAAAACTTTAAAAATTTTAAATTAAAAGAGATGTGTTTCTAAAAAAACATTTGAAGAAATTTAAAAATACATTTAACCGGTTTTGTTTTGTTTTGTTTTGTTATTTGAGGGAGAGAGATCTGGAAGTCATCACTCTGGCCTATCAAAGACTAAAAAGCTGAGAAAACTCAGATGCCTGGGTGACTCAGTCAGTTAAGCATCTGACTCCTGATTTCAGCTCAGGTCTCCGTCTCAGGGTCATGAGTTCAAGCCCTGCACTGGGTACCACAGAGCCTACTTAAAAAAATAAACAAAAACAAAAAAGGGCTGCACAAACTGAAAAACCAACAACTCTCAGATCTGTCAGAGAAGTGAGATCACGGAGCAAACTGCCACCTCCAAAACTGGAGAAACTCGCAGGTGAATATAAAGAATCACAACTCCCCAGAGCAGAAACCCAGGAGCACAAACATCTGTGGAACTATTCAGAGGTAGGAAATCTTCCCAGGGGACTGAGCTGCTGTAGGTTCAGCATGGATGAGCCTGAGATGGAAAACCCCAGGGAGACTTTGTCATCAGCAGTCCCCACACATTGGTGAATTTTACTCAGGAGCTTGATTGGGTCCTCACATGAACATCAGAAAAAAGTCTACTTGTGGTCTGGCAGGAAGAATGGAGAAGGGACCAATTTGAAATATGCCAGAGGATTCTGTTCTTCCTAACGAGGAGAAACCCGTTAGCCAGAGCCTAACCTGCTGAGGTTTAATTTACTAACTGCCCTGGCTCTAGCCTTCCACAAGGGAGAAGAGAAACACCTAGCTCCAGCCCACTCTAGCCGTCCTGGCCCACCCATGGGGCCTGGGGTCTGGTGATGAGGGAGCAGAAGGCAAGCTGAGCACAAGGCCCAAGGTGACACCTTGCAATGCCTCCCCCCACTCCCACACTCACAGGTGGGAGACTTGTGACATTCCTCGGGCACCTCTGGCTGCCCTAGAGCGCAGGGAAGGAAACACAAATGGTTAACTTACAGAGATTATAGTCCTGCAAGACGGGTGTCTCCTTCAGTTTACAAATGGCTTAGTGATTTACTAGGAAAAAGCATTCTTACCAATAACCTAACTTCCGGAAGGAAATGTAGATAAAATTAAATATCCTTATAATCTTCAGCCCATGGACAAATACTAGAGGCAGGCAGAGTATAATGTTCCTCCAGGAAGCTCCCAGCTGTCTTCATGTGAGTGCCCTGCTGTAGGGAAAAGCAACCTTAGCCCCATAGTGGCAAAGCCTCTGGTACCTTGGAGGTCTTCTTTAGCATTTGAAAGTTCTTTTGAACTCCTTCCTTTTCCCTTACCTCCCCCAACTCCAAGTATGTGATCTGTTACCCCTTATAACCCTGTTGCAGTAGTTCTTTCTAACCATGGGTCCTGTCCTCTTGCTTTAATAAAACCACCTGTTGGGCGCCTGAGTGGCTCAGTGGGTTAAAGCCTCTGCCTGAATTCAGCTCAGGTCATGATCTTAGGGTCCTGGGATCGAGGCCCGCATCCGGCTCTCTGCTCAGCAGGGAGCCTAGTTCTTCTCTCTCTCTGCCTGCCTCTCTGCCTGCTTGTGATCTCTCTCTGTGTCAAATAAATAAATAAAATCTTTGAAAAAAATAAAAATAAAAGAAATCCTACAGCTAATATTATACTTAATGATGGAGAGCTAGATGCTTTCCCCCCAAAATCAGGACAAAGACAAGGAGGACTGCTCTTACCACTATTAGTCTACACTGTTCTGGAGGATCTAGGCAGAGGCAAATAAGAAAGAGAGACATAACATTGTTTTTATTGGCAGACCACATGTTAGACTACGTTAAAAAATTGTGTAGAGCACAGAAAACAGCTATTAGAACTAATAAGTGACTTTGACAAGGAAGCAGGGTATGAGACTCATCAAGCTGCCTTTGATGGAGTTTTGGAATATAGGTGAAGTTTGGTGGGGTGAGGTCCAGACCCGATGACCAAGATAGAATTCTTGAGATGTCTTTGGTGCAAAATGGGGGTTTATTAAAGTGTGGGGACAAGACCCATGGGCATAAAGAGCTGCTGCACAGGGGTTGTGAGGAGTGGCTGGTTACATACTATGGGGTTGGTGAGGTAAGGAAAAAGGGAGGTTTTGAGAAGGACTTTCATAGTTTAAAGAAGATTCACAGGATACACTCTAGCAAGGCTTTAACATGAAGATAGTTGGGAACTTCCTGGAAAAACTTACACTGTACCAGCTTCAAGTATCTATCAACTGGGCGCCTGGGTGGCTCAGTTGGTTAAGCGACTGCCTTCGGCTCAGGTCATGATCTTGGAGACCCGGGATCGAGTCCCACATCGGGCTCCCTGCTTGGTGGGAAGCCTGCTTCTCCCTCTCTCACTCTCCCTGCTTGTGTTCCCTCTCTGGCTGTGTTTCTCTCTGTCAAATAAATAAAATCTTTTTTAAAAAAAAAGTATCTGTCAACAGATAGATTGCAGATAGATAGGCTGCAGATTATAAGGCTACAGGTTATAAGGACATTTAATTGTATCTACATTTCCTTCTGGAAGCTAGGCCATTGATAGAAATGCTTTTTCTTGTAAATTGCTGAGGTATTTGTAAACTGAAAAGGGAGACTCAGGTCTTGCAGGATTATGATCTCTACAAGTTAACTATTCATTTCTCCTTCCCTTCACTTCAGGATAGTCATGAGTGCATGAGGAATGTCACAGATATCCCACAGAGGGAGGTGGGGATTGTGAGGTGTTGACTTATGCTTTGCCCTCAGCTTGCCTTCTGTTCCCTGGTCACCTTGGTCAGTCCACTGGAGTTTCACCTTCCTCTAATCAAAGCTCTGTGCTGATAAGCATAAGAATTTTTTTTTTTAAGCATAAGAATTCTTGAGCAGAATTCTTCAGTTAACTGCTTACTGCCTGCAGTGTAAAGTCTAACATCTCACGCAGGGCTTATGGCTCCCTCCAGGCTTCCATCCTGTCTACAAGCCAGCCTGATTTCTTCCCACCTATTCCCTGGCCTTCAGCTCAGGTACTGGTGACCAATTTGTGGTTCCCCAAACACTTCCTGTTCTTTTGCTTCACAACTTCTGCACTTACATTCTCTTTTTCCTGAGACATGTTTACCTGCATTGCCCATTCCTACTTCTTCTGTGAGTTTAGTCTTCTCAGTTAATGCTTTACTGATTTTTCCAAATAACTAAATACTTAATTTAGTTAGTTAACTAATCTATTCATGACTGGAGTGGTTCCAGTTCATTACATTCTTGGATCACTTGGATTATGTGGTTTTGGAATATAAGTGGGGTTGATGTGGGAAACAAAGGCAGAAGAGAAAATTATGAAATTTCCTTACTGACTAGAGCCCACTGACAAGTCCTTAAAACAGGCAGAGTAGGGATGCCTGGGTGGCTCAGTTGGTTAAGCAACTGCCTTCAGCTCAGGTCATGATCCTGGAGACCCGGGATCGAGTCCCACATCAGGCTCCCTGCTCGGCGGGAAGCCTGCTTCTCCCTCTCTCACTCCCCCTGCTTGTGTTCCCTCTCTGGCTGTGTTTCTCTCTGTCAAATAAATAAAATAAAATCTTAAAAAAAAAAAAAAAACAGGCAGAGTAACATTCCTCCAGGGACTCAGCTGCCTTGATGTTAATACTTTGCTAAGGGCAAACGGCAATCTTGGCCTGATCCTTCCCTTCCCCCAGGATTCTGTACGTCTATTTTAGTGTATAAAAATTTCTCCACAAATTTCCTTTATCTCTAACATCCTTCCCCAAGATACATGTTGGCAATATGGCCCACAAACATATGGCCCACCAATATACTTCTAAAGGGTTCCATAACAAAGGTTTTATTAGATGGTAATAAATGACCTTTCCCAACAATAGCTAAGTCCCTTCAAGTTCCTGAAGACCTTTTTTTCCAAAATTCCTTAGAGATTTACACTATCCCTAAACCCCCTCCCAACTTGTAGGTATATAACCACCACCTCTCACAACTCCATGGCAGCTCTTTCTGCCCGTGGGTCCTATCCTCGTGCTTTAATAAAAACACCTTTTTGCACCAAAGGCGTCTCCAGAATGTGCTTTCTTGGCTCCGAAACTTAGTGTCTTTTCTACATCAAGTTCTGGTGGGTGAGGTCTGGAGCTGACAGCCTAGAAGAAATTGAGATGTTTTTGGTGCAAGGCTATGGATTGATTGATTGATTTTTAAATATTTTATTTATTTGTTCAACTAGATAGAGAGCGCGCAAGCAGAGGGAAAGGGAGAAGCAGGCTCCCTGCTGAGAAAGGAGCTTGATACAAGGCTCAATCCCAGGATCCAGGGATCATGACCTGAGCTAAAGGCAGATACTTAACTGGCTGAGCCATCCCGGTACCCCCAAGTAGTTAGTTTTATTAAAGTACAGGGACAGGATCTGTGGGCAGAAAGAAAGAGCTACTGCACCAGGGTTGTGAGGGGTGACTGATTATATACTTGGGAGTTGGGGAGGTAAGGGAGAGAGAGGTTTCAGAAGGATTTTCATATCTTAAAGACTCACAGGATTCTGGGGGCCTTGCCATTATCAAGGTAAGGTTGTTTTCCTCTCTAGTAAAGCATTACGATGGCTGGGAGCTTCCTAGATGAGTATCATGCAGGAGTGGGGCTTGGGGAGCTTCCTAGATGAGTATCACACAGGAGTGGGGCTTGGACGGGGAGGGTTGCAGGTTGTCAGCTTGTGCTTTGTCTTTAGCTAGGTTTCTGCTCCCTGGTCAACTCCAGCCTGTTTCTCTGATTTCCACCATATCACACACAGGACCATGATGTCAGTATGAGATTATCAAGTTCTTTATCAAACACTTATGTAGATCTCAGAATGGTGGAACAGTGTGGTTGCAACCGTATCTATCTTGTTTCCCTGGCAAAGGTTTCTACTAGATGCTGGGGTTCCTATACTAAGAAAAGAAATAGGCTGTCTTCTAAGTGGCTGAGAGTCTACTGGGGAGAACCAAGAATAAGCCAAAATACAGTTACAGTCAATTGTAGTATATGGCAAATGCTAGTGTTTTTTTAAAAAAGTTAACATATGATTTATAGGAAGGAGCACATAGTCTTGTGGGGAGGTCGGGGCCAGGGGGATGTTGGTCAAAGGCATTTCCCTCAAGAGGAAATACTTAGTCTCTGTACTCTGGAGAGACCTGTCCATCTAGGGGAAGTTTTAACATCTCCAAATCTCTAATTGGACATCTAAATGGAATCTCAAACTTGGCTTGTCCACAATAGATCTCTTATTACTGTGAGAACAGTTTGTGAAAGAATTTGACATGCACAAAAATAGTATCAGCACACTCTTTTGGGTTATCTGTGCCTTTCATGATTGTCAAGTCATTGAGCACTCTGTACATTAACTGAAAGCTAGGCAGATGATTCTTGTCTGTAGAAAGGCAAATGGATTTTATCTGGTGGAGTTACAATTTATTCCCTTCATCATGAAGCCAGTTGTGCATCTATTAAATTCCCATTTTGGCCTTTTTCATTGTGGGTGTATGTCTGTGTTTGTGTGTGCAATTCTTCTTTGAGTCAACTGTAACACCTTACTGGTTCCCTCATTCATTAATGAGTTAAACACAGCCTTTGTTTCTTTTATATTTGTATGAGAGTCATAATTTAATCTTTTTCCCCAAAAATCTTTTAGTAGTATTGTAGGTCACCCACCTAGACATCCAATGGATCCCTGTGACAGAGCAAGGTAAACTGTGTCACCAGGGAAGGGTACCTCTCTTCTGACGGCAGCCTGGGCACCTCTTTTCCAAATTTCCAGAAGAAATCTGAGCAGCAATAGCCTTTTAACTTTGCGGATTCTTTTTTCTTTAGTTTTCTTCTTCCCTTTCTATTGATTTTGTGTTTTGTTTTTATTTCTGGTTCCCACATGGCCTGTAAGCAATGCCCCAGGTAGCCACGGTGAGGAAGTTTGGTTTTATGAGTGTGTTGAGTCTATTCTCTAGTGAGTAAGAGAAAATAGAGGATCTGTTTCATTTGTGTCTTTTAGTTTTTCTGTTTGTCTCTTTTTAGCTCAAATCGATGAAGACTTCGGTGGCCATTGGGACGAACAGCTCTTTAACACGTTGTACAAGGGTAACTCAGACTCCTGTGTGATTCTACCATTTGATCTTGTAGATGAAATTGTGATTGTGAGAACAAACAAACAAACAAAAAGGCAAGCTTTCTCTCTGCCTATTGTTGTTGCAAATAAGGGAATTGAATATCTAATACCAATTCAGAAACATTTTAGAATCCATGTTTGTTCATGTTAAAAATCCATGTTAAAATTCATGTTTGGCCAATGAGACTAGTTTGATCATTTTTATTTTAAAAATAGCCTGTCACTTCTCTTATTTATCAGTGTGTCACACAAGCATACATTTTATTTTACTTGCTCTATTTTTCCCAAATGGAGACAGGCTTACTTATTAAATAAGCTCAAACTTAATGTTACTTAACACCTAGGATTATTAACTATGTAAATTGGCGTTCAACTAAATGCAGTCATCATTCTGGGAAAACCTTCTCTTCCCAAATGTGGATAGGCTTATTTGTTTTTTATATTTTATTTTATTTATTTACTTGTCAGAGAGAGACAGAGAGTACAACTAGGAGGAGGAGCAGAGGCAGAAAGAGAAGCAGACTCCCTGCTTAGACTTCCCAACTGGGGGCTTGATGGAGGGGCTCAACCCCAGGACCCTGGGATCATGACCTGAGCTAATGGCAGACATTTAACCGACTGAGCCACCTAGATGTCCCAACAGGCTTACTTATTAAATAAGCTAATACTTAATGTTACCTAACACTTAGGATTATTAAGTATGTAAATTGGTGTTCAACAAAATTCAGTCTTTATTCTGAAAAACTTTTGCTGCCAGCTGAATTAAATTTGTGTAGCTGATAGATCACTTCCAAGGTGGATTCGTATTGTTGAGTTAGTTTAGTGATAATCATTGGGTATCTAGATGATGTCTAAACACTATAAAATACCAAAACATTGATTACTGACATATCTTAGCTTTACACGCTGTTGTTTCTTATTTTTATGCTACAGGGAGGTGGTCTCTTGGGGTCATATTAATGACTGGCTTCATTCTTACTGCTTTAAGATCTAAAACGAACGTGTGTGGCTCTAGAATGTATATTATGTGTGGTTGTGAGCTCTGCCATTCTGCTCAAATTGTGTAAGGCCAACAGTTCTCCCTTCCCCATCAGCCCCCTCCCCACCACCAGCCAGTTTTCTCTGTGAAATACAAGGCACATCAGTTGAAGCTATAAAAATTAATATGACAGTTGGGGCTATACTGGTGAAATAGTGATGGAGAAATTCAACTGTGCTTGGCTTTTGTTTTTTCAAGGAAAGAGCATTTCCCTCATGAAGCAGTGACTCACAAAGCTCTTGGGCATTCCTTCAGACCATGAAGCAGGAGCCCCTGTTTTCCTCAAAGCGCTCTGCCAGACATCTTTTACAATTGGAATTGCATCTCGAGGTCAGATGCTCAGAGGACTTAGACTACCACCGGCCTTCTTCCCAAGAACACTGTGCTGTCATTGTTCACATGTCTGCCTCATCTTAACTGTGAGTTCTCAGATAGCTGAGTGTTCTCACTACGCCCAAAACACATTTACTCATTACTGAACTGGACATGCAGGAAAATAAGCATGCTAGGTGAAAACTGGGCAAAATTGCATTTGTTTGAGAGGGTTGCTGTGCGAGAGAAATGAAATAGCACTGCGCCTACAACAGAGCAGATGTATGTAACTTAAGTTCATTTTTCTGAAGCCTGAACATTCACCAGCCTCCCAGGGAAGGCAGTAAAGTGCTCAGTACAAGATCCAAAGGTGACATTTCAAAAGCTCTTGCCTCTCGAGGAGGCTGCTATGGCTGTGATGGAAAGGATGCATACAGAACCCAGGAGGGCAAGTCCCTCCCAGCCAGATGCAGCAGAGTCTAGATATATGTCTTTTCACCCCACCTAGGAGACAGGTTGCCAGCCTCTTATCTGTACAGTCCTCCGCCCCCTGGGAACACATCCACCCAGTTACTATCTCCCTGAGGGCTCTCATCCTTGGCCACTTTCTCTCTACTGCTTGGGAATGGCTGACTAGTACTACTGGTGTCAGAGTCAAGATACCAGATCTCTTAAGAGAGGTGGAGAAACCTGTTCCCACCTCCCATTGCAGCCAGCACAATGCAGAGCCTGGGCTGCAGATGGGACTGAGGGAGTCCATATGAAGGTGAATGTGGGTCTCAGAAATACTCATCCCTCAGTCTAGCTAGAGTGTCTGCACAGGGGACAGCCCTGGGGGCAGGCGGTAGGTAAGGGCAGGTGATGAAGGGCCAGGATCAGGTTATCAGGCAGGAGGACTTGCAGGGAAAGGAGAGAGTCTCCAGGTAAAGTCCTATAGATCTGTCCCCAGAATTTGGGGCCCATGCAAAGGTGCTCTAAGAGCCATCCAGAAGGGAGCAGGGCTCAGGCAATATCCTGATGAATGGCTTAAGGAGAGCAGCTCCAAGAAGGTTGTCCTTGCCAGCACTGTGTTTAGGAAAGAAAAAAGGAAATTTCCCGAGTGGGGATCAGTAACACGAGGACACAGAGGAGCTGGGGGCCAAGCAAGATGAGCAGCCTGAGCAGATGGAGGAAAGGAGACTTCGGAACAAGGAAAGGAGAAGTAGCCCTGGGTGGCTCCACCCAAAACAACCTTCCATGGTCTCCTGCCCCCACCGTGGATGGATTTTTCCAGGGACCGAGCTCTGAGAGAGCAAGTTGGCCTGGCTGGGGTTGCGATGGTAGAGGGATGTCTGCATCAAAGAAAAACCCTCCAACAAGGGAAAATCTTGTTTCCGCTACTCTCAACACATCTGACACCAAAGGCTTTTGCCTTTCTCTATGGACACCAACTGGGCATCACATGATTCAATTCAATTCTGACAATACCCAGAGTTAGGGCAGACCCCACAGGTTAAGGGACACTCCCACAGTCCTGCCCTCAGTTCCGAAGTCAAGTTCAAGTCTGGACCTTGAGGGTTTCCCCCATCCTCATCTTTGGATTTGGTAATTTGTTAAAATAGCTCACAAAACTCAGGAAAGTGTTTTACTTACTATTACTGGTTTATTATAAAGGCTACAACTCAGGAACAGCCAAATGGAAGAGATGCATGGAGCAAAGTATGGGGAAGGGACACAGAGCTTCCATACCCTCTTCAGGCACACCACCCTTTGAGACCTTCATGTTCTCACCAACCAGGAAGCTCTCCAAACTCCTCCAGGTAGGTTTTTTTAATGGAAGCTTCATTATGCAGTCATGATCGATTAAATCATTGACTATTGGTGATTAATTCAAGCTCCAGCCCTTGTCCCTTTGTGGAAATTGGGGTGGGGCTGAAGGTTCCAACCCTCAGAACACAGGCTGATTCCCTTGAGCCACAGTCCCTTCTTGAGTGGTTTTCCAAAAGTCATTTCATGCACATAAACTCAGGTAGGTGGTGCTGAAAAGGGCATGTTACAAATAACAAAAGTTGTGTCTTTCATGTTTATCAGTTTAGAACTGTCTCAGGAGCCAAGGACAAAAGTCAAATATTATAACCAAAAGATGCTCCTATCCTTTTTTTTTAATTGTTACTTAAATTTTTTTCCCAGTGTTCCAAGATTCATTTCCCATTCCCCACACCCAGTGCTCCATGCTTTAGGTGTCCCCAGTACCCACCACCAGGCTCTCCCATCCCTCTACCCCCCTCTCTCCAAGTCCCTCAGTTTGTTTCTGTGTCCAAAGTCTCTGTTGTTTCGTTTCCCTCCCTAGATTACCCTAGTTCCCATTTACTTTCCTTCTCCCACTGTCGTCCAGGTTACCACTCATGCACCACAAGTAAGTGAAACCATGTGATACTTGACTTTCTCTTCTTGGCTTATTTCACTCAGCATAATCTCTTCCAGTCCAGTCCATGTTGCTACAAAAATTGGATATTCATCCTTTCTGATGGAGGCATAATATTCCATTGTATATATGTACCACATCTTCTTTACCCATTCATCTGTTGATGGGCACCTTGGCTCTTTCCACAGTTTGGTGATTCTGGCCATTGCTGCGATGAACATTGGTGTACATATGGCCCTTCTTTTCATTACATTTGTATCTTTGGGGTAAATGCCCAGTGGTGCAATTGCATGGTCATAGGGTAGCTCTATTTTTAATTTTTTAAGGAATCTCCACACTGTTTTCCAAAGCAGCTGCACCAGTTTACATTCCCACCAACAGTGTAAGAGGGTTCCCCTTTCTCCGCAGCCTCTCCAACACTTGTTGTTTCCTGTCTTGTTAATTTTGGCCATTCTGACTGGTGTAAGGTGGTATGTCAGTGTGGTG
>PITA01003938.1:116753-130994 GCA_004023965.1 Spilogale gracilis
GTCTGTTAGCCGTTTGTATATCTTCTATGGAGAAGTGCCTCTTCATGTCTCTTGCCCATTTTTTGATGTGTTCATCTTCTTTTTGGGTGTTGAGTTTGAGTAGTTCTTTATAGATCTTGGATACCAGCCCTTTGTCTGTAGTGTCATTTGCAAATATCTTCTCCCATTCTGTGGGTTGCCTCTTTGTTTTGTTGACTGTACTGCCCAGAGCAATCTATACTTTCAATGCCATTCTGATCAAAATTCCACCAAAATTCTTCAAAACGTTGGAACAAACAATCCTAAACTTTATATGGAACCAAAAAAGACCCTGAATCGCTAAGGAATTGCTGAAGAAGAAAAGCAAAGCTGGGGGCATCTCATTACCTGACTTCAGGCTTTATTACAAAGCTGTGATCACCAAGACAGCATGGTACTGGCACAAAAACAGAGAAAACAGAGAAATAGACCAATGGAACAGAGTGGAGAGCCCACATATGGACCCACAAATCTATGGTCAAATCATCTTTGACAAAGCAGGAAAAAACATCCAGTGGAAAAAAGACAGTCTCTTCAATAAATGGTGCTGGGAAAATTGGACAGCTACGTATAGAAGAATGAAACTAGACCATTCTCTTACACCCACACACAAAGGCAAACTCGAAATGGATGAAAAACCTCAACGTGAGGCAGGAATCCATCAAAATCCTGGAAGAGAACATAGGCAGTAACCTCTTTGACATCAGCCACAGCAACTTCTTTCAAGACACGTCTCTAAAGGCAAAGGAGACAAAAGCGAAAATGAACTTCTGGGATTTCATCAAAATAAAAGGCTTCTGTACAGCAAAGACAACAGTCAGCTCCTATCCTTCTTACCACTTAGGAAATTATAAGGGTTTTAGGAGCTCTGGCCAGGGGCTGGGGATGAAGGCTGAAATATGTCTTTATCACATCACACTATCACACTGCCCTCCCCCAATGCCCAGCATAGAATCCTAGTTCTCCTTGGCTGACCCTTGTATAAACCAAGTCAATCATAGGGTCTTTGCTTTCAGGAACTTTTCATGGAAGATTTGATCTTGATCAACAGAGCTTGAGGGTATCCAAGGATAGGGTCTTCCATCCTTACATGTAGCCCTGAAAGCCAGACAGGGTATGTATAGGGACACATTTGCCATCTTCAGAGCCTCTTGAAAGCCTTGATCTTCAGACTTAAGAGTTTCCTTATGTGGTCCTTTCAGCTCAGTATTTGTCTCTTAAGACTGATTGTAAGTACTGAATGATTATCTACTGGATTGAATTGAATAGGAGCAAGAAGGGAAGTTCCTTGAAAGATTAAGGGCAGCCTTGAAGGAAAGGGGTTGGGAATATTCCTGAAATATCACCTTATGACCCAAACATTCTGCAGACAGAAGATTGGATTCCAGCCTCAGCCCCATCAGTTGTGACCTACCTGAGCGAGCAAGTCACATAAGCAACCTGGACCACTTTTCATCATCTGTCAACACTCATGGTCCTTGGCATCACAGTTGGAACCTGATACATGCTAGTTGAGTAGAAGAGAAAAAATATATCATTGAGTATTACACAAATATTAGCATTATGTAACAATTAATGACATGAATCAAAAGCTAAGTGGAAACCAGCCAAATCAGAGAAAGAGTTGGTAACTGGAATTCAGGTTGACACAAGTAATCTAAAGTTATATAAAATTCTCCAAATGAGTAGCATTACTCAATCTAGACAACTCAGACTTCGCTGAAGTCTGGACAGGTTTTGCCAGCTGTGCTTTTGCAACCATCAGTGATAATTGCACATCTCTTGTCTCTATCTTGGTTTCTTTTGTGGATGAAGCAAATCCAGGTCGTTGAAGTCTAGATGGTGGCTCATGGTGACAGTGTTCAGGGATAAGGTTTCGATTTAGAATGGATTCATAGAATAACAGGAATTGTCTTCCAATATAATGTCCAGACTTGACAAATGCTAAACTCAAAGCAAAAACAGGGATGCATGAGACACAATGAGAGACCACTTATCCATGTCCTGGAACTTCTCTGCTTTTGTCCGCCAATATGGACACTTCTAGTTACCACCATCCAGGGACAGGAAGCCATTTAGCTGCTTTCCTGGTGCATGGCTGTACTAGTTATTTTTGCTGTGTAATAAACCATTAAAACAATGCATAGTTATTATCCCACAGTTTCTGTGGATCAGGAGTCTACGTAAAAGTACTAAGGGATGCAAGCAGTTCTCTGCTTTGGGTCACACAAAGCTGCAAGCAAAGTGTTGTTCAGGGCTGGGTTCTCATCTGGAAGCCAGACTGGGAAAGAATCTGCTTCTAAGCTTGCTTAGGTCGCTGGCAGATTTCCTTGAGATTATATCACCAAGGGCCCTCCCTGGGTTTTGTGCATTAATGCCAGAGGTAATCCTCAGCTCTCAGAACCTACTCCCAGCTCCTAGAGCCTTCTGGAAGTTTCTCGCCATTATAAGTTTTCCCAACATAAATGAAATAATCCAGCCAGCAAGGACAGTATCCAGTGTAGGTCTCCTAGCAAGCTGGAGCAGTACATAATGTAATCTAATTGAGGAAGTGACATCCCATCACCTTTGCTTGCTTTCTATTAGTTAGAGGCAAGGTCTTGCTTACATCCAAGGGGAGAGGATTCCCCCAAAAAGGCATGGATTGTGGGGGCCACCTTTTAGTTTGTCCATTACACTGACCAAGATTAAAAGTTGCCTGGAAATCTGAAAGCCGCACAAATAATTCAATATGACTGGGGTACCTGGGTGGTTCAGTCATTAGGTGTCTGCCTTCTACTCAGGTCATGATCCTGGAGTTCCAGGATTGAGCTCCACATCAGGCTCCCTGTTCAGCAGGAAGCCTGCTTCTCCCTCTCTCACTCCCCCTGCTTGTGTTCTCTCTCTAGCTGTGTTTCTGTCAAATAATGTTTTAAATAAAATCAATATTTTAAATAAAATAAAAAAAATAATTCACCATGATTGTGTTAAACTATTTACTAAGACCCAAAGAGAAAAAGAAGGAGAAAGGAAAGAGATACTTCCGTGTTATTTCAAAGCCTTCCATGAATTATGTTCTTCTTGATCTCCTGCTGGATTCTTCCCTGGCCAGGTGATTAGATCAGGACCATCTGAAAATGCTTCACTAACACCTAGCCCTACCAGGTTAGGATATGGCATTCTTTCTTTACTCCAGCAGCCATCCCAGAGAGAGAATGCTTCCCATTGTTAAAAACAAAGATTTCACAGTATACTGAACTACAGATTTAGCTTCTCCCAGGAGTAGAATTTTAAACCCAATAGTCCAGAATTTCCTGATCAGCACAAGAGAGGTCATCTGCTTGACAAGATCCTCTGCCCTTTCCCTTAAAGGAAGGTGACCCACCAGAAACAATCCTTTCTTTCCTTTTGCTCCTTAACTGGCTTCTCTTCCCCCTTTCTGCCCATACAAGGTTTCCATTTTGAACTCCTCAGAGCACCCCTCTCTCTGTTAGGTAGGATGCTGCCAGCTTGAAGAATGGTTGAATAAAGCCAACCAGATCTTTAAATTCACTTTGATCTTTCCTTTAACCCAATTGACACTTCTCCCAGTTCTGCCCCCCCCCTTCTCCAGGCTCTGAGACCTGGCTGGGCCAGCTTCTCACCCCACCCTCCAAGTAGCCTTCCCCTCCTCTGATCCTGTCTGTGTATCAGCCTCCAAGTAGCCTTCCCCTCTGATCCTGTCTGTGTATCTGCGTCTCAGCCTCTGAGAAGAGGGGCTGGAAGCCAAACTCAGCCAAGTGGTAGATGCAACATTTTTCAGGCAGAAGGTAATTGGCTTTGATCAGCTTCTCAAAGCTCCCCTTCAACCCCAGAAGGTAAAGAACCATGGCATTAGGGGATCCTTACTGGTACATTTGGAAGAAAATTCGGACAGCTCATGTCTGGGGGCATGGCTGGCTGCCTTCTCCCTCCTCTGCCCCCGGGTCTCAGACCTGAGCCGGGCAACCCTCCACAGCCCCAGCTGCCGGCTGGGGAAAAGTGAGGTGATGGCACATGTGCCTCTGCCTGGAGCCATTCCCAAACCTCACTTAGCTTATCGGCTACTCTGTCCTTGCCTTGAGCCTCAGACCTTGTGCTCTCATAGCACCCTCCCTTATTGCCAGAGTCAACACCACCAGAGGCCCAGAAAGCTGCTGGCAGCTCCCAGGGAGAGGGTTGAAGGCCACAGTGTGGCTAAGGCTGCAGGTGTGCTTGGCCTTCATCTTGACAGGTCCTTTGGCTTCCCTCATTTTTATCTCCACCCAGGCCCTACAATGGATCCAAGGGCGGC
Organism: Spilogale gracilis; assembly: GCA_004023965.1. Lineage (NCBI taxonomy): Eukaryota > Metazoa > Chordata > Mammalia > Carnivora > Mephitidae > Spilogale > Spilogale gracilis. The sequence continues at coordinate 121,063 of PITA01003938.1, forward strand.
AACTCTTTCCTCTCTGGGGCTCTCCTGGATCTGCTGTCAAGTAAGAGCCACTGTTTTTTGACTCTTGGCCCTGGGGACATTGCTCCTCACCCGTGGGAATGCTGGCGGCCCTGTGCTTCCAACACCTGAGCCCCTTGCAGGGTTGCAGCCCAGGCTCCCAGGCAGGAGCTTTGAACCTGCAGTTGAAGACGTCGCTGGATTATGACAGGTGCAGGCTGCAGCTGCAGGAAGGACGGCGGTCAGCTGAGCATTGTTCTGTGGGGCCAGCATCGGCATTGCAGAGACCTTCCGCTGGGCGCAGGTTCCCCAGGGACACTATGGGGAGTCACAGGACTCCTGGCCAGGGCTCCTGCCTCATGCTGCCAGAAGAAAGAAGCAAGTTGTGACTAGAAAAGGCATCTGGAGGCAATGTAGACTATGCATCCTGGAAAGCACATCAAGCTGGATGGACGAGTTATTGTGGGAGTGACTTACGGCAAGATCTTACCTCCAGAACTTAGAGAGCTGAGAGGCCCCTGACTTCTTCTTTGTGAAACTAAGTTCATAAGAGGGAGAGAGGGAGGCTACACTGGTTGAGGTTGGGAAATGAGGCCAAACCATCAGTATGGAATGGGGGCACCGACTCAGACAGGATGGGGGTAGGTGCAAGGGATGGCACTCAGTTTGCTGGGGTCAGATGGAGGGAGTGAGCACTGGGAGGTCCCCACCTCTGGTCTGAAGGCAACATGAATGCTGAGCCAGTCTGCTGTTTTTATGGATGACTGTGCCCCAAATGTGCCTGTGAGCAGATTCACCCTGGAGCCTTGGGCAGGCCCTGCATTGTGTGGGGCAGGGTTAGAAACAAGGGTTGCCATGATTAGAGCAGACACTCCCACTCATTGCTGTGTGGCATCTCAGAGCAGGTACAGAGAACATTCTCCAGGGTGGCAGGTCAGGGGCCAGGGGAGGGTACAGAGTGATGAACGATTCTGGTTGGGGAGGGTGCAGAGAGAGAGCTTACTCACCATTCCCTATCAGAGGCCATGACCTTGGAGGGGGATACAAGAGTGGGCAGGGCACGCTCTCAGTGACACAGGGTGGTCTCGTGTTCTGAGGATGGCGCTTGGAACTCAAATCCACCTTCAGGTCACCTTAAAGCCCTCACAATGTCGGCTGTAGCCCTTTACAAGGACAGATGGCATCAGTAGAATGTGTGGGAAACTAGTGTCCTCAAAGGGAGGAGGAGAATCTCCATTCAGGGTTTCCCAGCTGGGGTGCTGTGAATGCAACACAAATGATCAGAGATAAGGATACCCTCGGCCTTTGGGACCCCTGGGGACAGCCCGGGACCCTAAGGGCCAGCACGATGTCTCAGCTGTGGCACTGCCTCCTGGGCTCTCTGTGGCATGTGTATTCCTGTCTTCCTGGTATGCCACAAAGTGGAAAGAGTGGGGAGGCACTGATGGTAGGCTGAACTGGGAAGCCTCACCCCAAAAGGTGCTTCCAAGAAGAGCCCCACCTGAATCCTTAGGAGTAGGACCATTAGTTGGAGAAAGCCTGGGAGTGACAAGTAAATATTGTGTTTGGTTCCTTTCTCCGGCAACGTAGGGAGAGAATTTGCATTAAAAACTACAAATGGGAGCCTGGGAGGCTCATTAGGTTAAAGCCTCTGCCTTCGGCTCAGGTCATGATCTCAGGGTCCTGGGATTGAGGCCCACATTGGGCTCTTTGCTCAGCGGGGAGCCTGCTTCCTCCTCTCTCTGCCTGCCTCTCTGCCTACTTGTGATCTCTCTCTCTCTGTCAATAAATAAAATCTTAAAAAGAAAAACTACAAAAAGAACAAGGATTTGAAAACGTCCATCAATATATTTCTTTGAGGAAGAGGTGATGTGCCAAAGAGCATTTATTCCCTAGGACACCAGAGAGGTTGGGGGAGGCACTAATTGGGGCAGGGGCTCCCTGAGAGAGAAACTTCTGGAGCAGGGTCTTGACCATGCCTCCCAGAGGACCATGTGTCTCAAGCATGGCCTTCTGGGATGGCAGCCAAGCTGAGGGAGAAGTTGGCATGGGACCTGAGATGAGCTCGCTCCCTGTCAGCCCTCACATCTGCAGGGAAGAGTCCAAGGTCTCAAGTCCTCTCGTAGGGTGGGCAGAGGGCTGGGCCTTGTGTCGGACTGACACCGCAGAAGAGAGGCAGCTCGGCAAGGGCACCTCTGGGCTGAGGGGGGTCATCTAGTGTCCTAGTGTTTTAGTCTGATTGGGTTGTTACGACAGAACACCGTCGAATGGCTGGCTTAGACAGCAGACATTTATTTCTCACAGTTCTGGAGGCTGAATGTCCAAGATCAAGGTGCCAGCAAATTCCGTGTCTGGTGAGAGCCCTCTTCCTGGTTCACTGGTGGTCATCTCACTGTGCCCTCACATGGCCAGATGAGGTGAGGGGGCTCTCTGGGGTCTCTTTATAAGGGCTCTAATCCCATTCATGTAGATCCACCCTCATGACCTAATTGCCTCCCAGGGGTCCCATCTCATATTGTCACATTGTAGGTTAGGTTTTCAGCAGATGAATTTTGAGGGGACACATTCAGTCTGTAGCACCTTAGCTGGAAACCCTTAAACAGAAACTCCAGTGATTGTCTGGGTCCCAGTAATGTGCACTTCTGCCTCTTTTCCTGTGTTACTGCTCACAGCAGGGTGTGCGGAACATGATCGCCTGGGATTTTGTTAGAAATGCAGATTCTCAGGCCTCACCCATGCCTGCCAAATCAGAATTAGCACAGTCCCAGGTGATTCAAGTGCATGTTCGTGTTTTTGAGAAATGCTGGTCTACCATATATTAAATTAGTGATCTGGAAAAGCATGGTCTCCAGGGGGAAAAGCAGGGGAGCCACACCATCATGGTTCCAAATCCTGATTCCACCTTCCCACCCATGTTACTCCCCTTCTCTGAGCCTCAGTTCCTCACCTGCACAATGAGGACAATCACAGTACCAACTTCATGAGACTGAAAGAAGAATTAGATAGGCAGATGGATGGAAGCACTTGGGACATAGTAAGTGCCTGGTGGGGAGAATTTTCTTGAGTTTCCTTCTTCGCAGTTTCTTCACAGCAGGGCTGAGGAAAGGGTGTCCTTAGAAGCACCCCGGGAATTCTGATGAAAGGGCAGGTGGTACTGCTTATTATCACTTATAGAACCAAACACCTGGGATGGTGTTTGGTCTGTATTCAGCCAGGTGGTGGTTCTGGGCCCTTTCTACACTCCATCGCTCTAGCCTATTGCCTAAAAGCAGCTTCTACTGGTTTGCCTTTTTTTAAATTACTTTTTTGAGGAAACTGTACAATACAACACACATACAGAAAAGTGCATAAAAAGTGTAGTTGAATGATTATAAAGACAAGTCCTGTGTAGCCACCAAGTAGCAAAGCCATGCAGAGACCCAGAAATGACTGTGGAGCGTGGACTCCCTTGCAGGAGATTATACCTATGCATGCTACTTTATGAGGATTTTACAGGGGGGAAATCCCAGGCTTAGGTAGGTTAATAGCTCCCCTGGGGTCATGTAGAGCTGGGAAGGAGCCCAGCCAAAATTCAACCCACCTGCGTGGGTCTGACTGCAGGATGGTGCTAACCAGGCCGGGCTCTAGTATGAGAGGTGGGTGGTGAAGGTTGGGGGAGGCACAGGGCAAGAGAAGGGGTGAGGGTGGGCAGGGAGGGATAGGACTCAGGATCTTGGGTTCTCTCTTCTGCGCAGGGAAGGTTGAGAGGAGAGGTAAATAGCAGTTATTTTGGAATGAAGAGAGAGCACACGCAGGGGGTGTCTGTCCTCACCTTCTCATTGCTCTCTGACAGTGTCAGGTGAGGTCAACCCTCAGTAAAACTTGAAGCAGGAGACTCTTGAATTTTCCTAGTACATAAAGGGGAGCTTGGCAAGCAGGTCTGGGAGCTGGCCATTGCATGGCCACTGAATGCGAGAATGTCCATGGAGATGATGGGAAGTCAAGGAGAAAGATGGAACTACTGGGAAAGGGAAGGTTCCCAGTTGAGCTGGAGCATTGCCCCCTGGCCCCACTGCTCTCAAGACAAAGGAACTCTTTCCAGAGGAAAGTGCTCTGCTGGATTGGCCTGAGGGCTCATTCTGGGTTTCAAGTAGGGAGATAAGATAGAAGATAAGACAATGGCCAATGGCAGGTCAAGGTAGAACCATGCCAGAAAGAGTTGGTTTTCTGAGGTTTTGGGACCATTACATAACCCTCCAGTTGGGATATTTCTGCTTCTCCATAAGCAGCTGGGAATTTCTGAGACCTGTTTACCTAGAATTAGAACTTACAAAGGATACTGTGACAAGTGTCATAACCATTCTGGCTCTCCAGCTGCCCAGTTCCCACATCCCGCCCAAGGTAAACTTTATTCCATCTTTCCAGAGCTTGAAAAATGCAAATCCAAGCAAATCAAATACTAGATTCTTACCCACCACCCCCACACCTTTTTTTTTTTAAGACATAAAAAAAAAGCCTTCTCAACTGGGGTGCTGTGACTATGACACAAATGTGCAGATATCCTTGGCCCTTGGGGGCCCTTGGGGACACTTGGGGACCCTCAGGGCCAGCATGCCATCTCAGCTGCAGCACTGCCTCCTGGGCTCCAGCATGTGGCACGTGTATTCTTGTCTTCCTGGTGTGCCACAAGGTGGAAAGAGTGGGGAGACACTGATGCTAAGCTGAGATGGGAAACCACACTCCAAAATATTTTATTTATTTTTTTGACAGACAGAGGGAGAGAGCACAGGAAGGCAGAGGCAGATGGAAAAGCCAGTTCCCCACTAAGCAGGAAGCCCGGATGGAGGCAGGAATCAATCTCAGGACCCTGTGATGATGATCTGAGCCGAAGGCAGATGCTTAGAAGATGAACCACCCAGCTGTCCCTCCTGTAGCCATCTGTAACGGGCCACTTCCCATAAGCCCACCCTTTCCTTGGCACCTTATATCCTGTCTCAAAGACTTCTCCGAAGCTCCCCCATCCTTCAGCATTCTACATCCACCTTCCCCCAAATCTGCCTCCCCACTGCCACCCCAAACCAGGTCTTCACCCGCCAGCTGCCGGATTTGGATTCGGATTTGGATTTGGGAGCAGAAGCTTACCAGCAACCTCGGGCCATGCTCATGTTGGGGAGAAGCGTCATTCTACTAATAAAAAAAATCCAGAAAACTGTTGACATTTGCCCGACAAGTGTTCCAGAGCAGGTCTGGGACTGGGGTGGGACACTCTTCACAAGTGCAAAAAACAGATTTTTTTTAAAGATTTTATTTTATTTGAGAGAGAGAGAGTGAGTGAGAGCATGAGAGGGGAAAAGGTCAGAGGGAGAAGCAGACTCCCCAAGGAGCTGGGAGCCTGATGTGGGACTTGATCCTGGGACTCTGAGATCATGACCTGAACTAAAGACAGTAACCAACTGAGCCACCCAGGTGCCCCCACAAGTGCAAAATTTAAGGAGTCGTCAAAAAGACCTCAGTAATCAAGACAAATAATATAATATGGCAGTATTTTAGAAAACTGTGGTAAAATACATATTATGTCAAATTTACCATTTTAACCAATTTTAAATGTACACTTCAGTGGCTTTAAGTACATTTCACAGTGTAGTGCAGCTATCACCAGCACCGTTCTGCAGAACATTTTCATCTTCCCAAACTGAAACCCTGTCCCAGTGAAACACTAACACCCCACTTCCTCTTCCCCCAGGGCCTAGAAACCACCTGGCTAATTTATGTCTTTATGAATTTGACTGTTGTAGAAAACTTACATGAGTGGAATCAAACAGTAATTGTCTTTTTGTGACTCTCTCCTTTAACTTAGCATGGTGTCCTTGAGTTTCATCTATGTTGTAGCCTGCGTTAGAATGTTCTTCCAACTTAAGACTGATTAATACATCATTATATAGACCATTTTTTTTTTGTAGCTCTATATCCTTCGGTGGATACTTGGGTTGCTTCCACATTTGACTATTGTGAATAATGCTGAACCCTATGAACATGGGTGTACAAATATCTGTTTGAGTCCCTGCTTTTGATTCTTTTGACTATAGACCCAGAAATGGAATCAATAGTTCATTTTTTTTTTTCCTAAGAGAGAGCATGAGTGGGAGAAGTAAGGGGCCAAGGGTGAATAAGAGAGAATCTTAAGTAGGCTCCATGCTCAGCACAGAGCCTGATGTGGGGCTTGATTTACAACCCTGAAATCATGACCTGAGCCAAAACTGAGAGTGGAATGCTTCACCGAGTCACCCAGGCACCCCTATTTTTAACTTTTTGAGGAACTTCCATACTGTTTTCCACAACAGCTGCACAATGTTGCATACCCATCAGCAATGCATGAGTTCCAATTTCTCCACCCCTCCAAAAGTCTTTTTGTTTTTTAAAAATCTCTTTGTTAATAATAGACAATCCAATCAATGGGTTGTGAGGTGGTATCTCATTGTCATTTTGATTCTTATTTCTCTAATGATTAGTGATGCCAAGTATCTTTTCATGTGTTTATTTGGCCATCTGTATAGCTTCCTTGGAGAAAAGTCTATGCAAGTCTTTTGCTTAGTTCTTTTTTTTTTTTAAATTGGGTTGTTTGTTGTTGAGTTTTAGGAGCTCTTTATATATTATGGATATCAATTCCTTATCAGGGATGTAATTCGCAAGTATTTTCTCCCATTCTGAATGCATTTTTAATCTCATTAATAGTGTATTTGGATGCACAAAAGTTAAATTTTGATGAGCTCCAATTTATCTATTTTTCATTTGTTGACCGTGTTTTTGATGTCATAGCCAAGAAATCATTGCCAAATACAATAACAAATCCAAATTAATGCAAAAAACCCCCATATGAACAAACTACCAAAATCTAACCCACACAGGATTCTACCTGGCCTTGCATCACTTACTTTACAAACTCCAGCCCAATCTCAGCCCCATCCAATCCAGTTTTTACTTAAAAATTTGACATTTTAGGGGCGCCTGGGTGGCTCAGTTGGTTAGGCAACTGCCTTCGGCTCAGGTCATGATCCCGGAGACCCGGGATCAAGTCCCATATCGGGCTCCCTGCTCGGCGGGTAGCCTGCTTCTCCCTCTCTCACTCCCCCTGCTTGTGTTCCCTCTCTGGCTGTGTTTCTCTCTGTCAAATAAATAAAATCTTTAAAAAAAAATTTGACATTTTATTTATCATGGGTTTGGGGGCACTAATTTTGAGAGAATTTTGAGAATATTGCATTTGAATACCAGTCATCTTGGTTACCAGGTTTTTGGATGCCTCCTAAAATTTTGTGTTGGAGGCAAATTCTGCCTCATGTCACTGTAGTGCTGACCCTGCTCCAGAGAGAGTGGTTAGCCATGGCTCCCTAGGGCTGTACAGTGGTCTTCGGACTGGGCCAGTTCTCTTTAAAGACCAGGTGGAGCAAAGTGAAAAGCGACCTCCACAGGGAAGCTCTGTCTCTAGTTAAAAGGGCCAAGTGTCCATTATACTCAGCTAATGGTGTGCTGATAAATGATCAACAACAGGCCCTTGATGGAGTGGGGGATGGGCGGGGTGGGCCTGATGTATAGTGCTTGCAGTTTTCCATGGTGTCAATGCTCCCTTCTTGTGTGATTTCCAACCACAACAGGATATTGCTGAAAGCAGAGTTAGAAAGAAAAGGCAAATGGCCAGACTCAAGCCATGGGAGGCATTGAAGGGAGACCATGTTGCCAGTGAGGGAGAGGGGCAGAGCATCCTCATGGGATGTCATTATTTGAGTCTGAAATCACAACACATCAGCCAAAGATTCAGCAGGAAAACCTATGTATAATTAAGGAGATTTAATGCAGAAAATTGGTTATCCAGATGATAGAGGGGCTCAGAACCAAACAGGGACAATGCAGACTAGAAGCAGCAGGAAAGCATTCTACCTCTAGGCTGAGAGACAGAGGGCAGAGGCAATGAGGGTCATCAGGGCCAGGGGCATGGGTCTCCTGGCAGAACCTGAGCTCCATAGGACCTGAGACTGCTGACAACATGCAGATGCTGCTGGAGATGGAGCCAGAGGCAGACAGGGAGAGAAAGAAATACCCCAGCTTCTCTTCTGCTCCCACCTTCCTGTCCCCACCAGTGCGTCCCATTGGGCTAAATCCCCCTGATGGGGGCTTGCAGGCTGAAGGATGCTCCCTTAATATTCCACAGAGCAAGGCAAAGGTGAGGAATGAATCTGAGCACAGCCTGGCTCGGGACTGGTAGATATAAGTATGGGTGCCTAGTATTGGCCCATTATCACCGTGCCTACTGCAAGGGGTGCAAATGACCTGGCCCCATGTTTTTGAGTATTACTTGACAATCAGACCATTTATGGAGGGAAAAGGCTCTTTGGCTTAAATAGTTGAGGACTCTAGATCCAAATGTGAAACTTACACAGGTCCTACAGAGCAGAAAACTTTTCCAGTGCGTGGATCTACAGATAATGTGCTTAGATTTCCTAATAAGTGGAGGAGATATTTGAAATATTCAATAACCTTAAGTGATAACCTGAACTGCTGCCATTGCAAAGCAGGTTATAAATCACATTAAGATGACAAATAGTTGGAGTACCTGGAGTGCTCAGTCTATTAAGTATCTGACTCTTGATTTCAGCTCAGGCCGTGATCTCTTGTGAGTTCAAGCCCCGCATTGGTTCTGTACTGGATGGGGAGCCTGCTTGAGACTCCCTCTGCTCCTCTCCCACCTCTTTAAAAAAAAAAAAATGTACGAATAGTCACTTGTATAAAAACTGTGAAATAGGGGCGCCTGGGTGGCTCAGTTGGTTAAGCGACTGCCTTCGGCTCAGGTCATGATCCCGGAGACCCGGGATCGAGTCCCACATCAGGCTCCCTGCTCAGCGGGGGGCCTGCTTCTCCCTCTCTCACTCCCCCTGCTTGTGTTCCCTCTCTGGCTGTGTTTCTCTCTATCAAATAAATAAAATCTTAAAAAAAAAATGTGAAATAGGAGTGATTACATGTTTGGAAAAAAAATTTTTTAATTAGTGATTTGGCATAAGTAAATAGTATTCTAACAAACCTCAAAATTTGTTTAGCTATATAAGAAATGTATTTTCAGTATCAAAAAAAAATAAATATATTTTCAGTATCAAAGCTGATAGATTATTTTGATGACCGATAAAATCACTAACCTGTCATTCTAAACAGAGAAAATAAGAAAGGAAGCAGAAGATATAATAAATGAGGAAATAGCGAAGAAATATGTCATTTTAAATAAAAGAAAATATCAATTATAAGAGAAAGATTATTAATCTTAAATTATATGTAAATTTTTTTGATGGCAAAAATCATAAAGAATTTTCAGTCCTTTCAGTGTGGCTGACTGGTAGTCACAAAGTTCTATGAACTGCTGATGAGCCCAAATTGATAAAATTAAACCAATTCCTGAAAATGACTTTTCACTAAACATTTTTATGGCCTCATTGATAATAGAAATATTGAGTAAGTAGGAATATCAAACAATATGATAAGGGCTAAGAGGTTCTTTAGTGAAATTTCCTGTAGTTCAGTAGAAGCCAAGAGAAGACTCAGCACTAAAAACTAAATTGTTGGTATTAAGAGAAATGGATTGATTAAGACAAAAAGCCACCACCAAGTATCAACCTAATATGAAAGTTCTTGAGACAGTTTCATGTGATTTTCTAAGTTGAATTATGGTTCAGGCAAGGGTATCATCTGGCAGGTGGCTATAAAAAAAAGAAATTACGGGCAAGAGACATGAAGAGGCACTTCTCCGAAGAAGATATACAAACGGCCAACAGACACATGAAAAAATGTTCAGCGTCACTAGCTATCAGGGAAATTCAAATCAAAACCACTCTAAGATACCACCTTACACCAGTCAGAATGGCCAAAATTAACAAGACAGAAAACAACAAGTGTTGGAGAGGCTGCGGAGAAAGTGG